>JAMKQA010006139.1:0-19925 GCA_024699735.1 Posidonia australis | reverse complement strand
GAGTTGATGCAAGAATATTGCATAATAAGATCAGGGATCTAATATCTTGAGCGATTTATCATCCTTGCTTACTACATGCCTAAATGCAAGCTAAAATATAGGAAAACTACTGAAAACAGAGGAGTGCCTTCCTAATGCATCAAGGAAGAAAATCTGATGAAAACCCAGAAGCAAATCGGGTCGAGAAAACAAGCAAAACACAGGAAAGATATGCTGTGTGCTACTGAAAACAGGCTATTGCGCCTGTTTGGTGCGCTAGATTGGTGCGTCAGTCTGGAGTGCCACCTATGTGCGTCTACGTGGGCCAGTATTGTATGCAGAGGCAAAAATAGAAAGCCAGGTAAAGCAAAAGGTCAAAGGATGCACTCTGGAAAACATGCAGTAGAATCATTCTGGAAAAAAACTTGGGAAACATGCCTTGAAAGAGTTAAAATATGTAAATGCAATGCAATGATCTTGAGCTCAAGGGCCTGAAGCCTCACACAAGATCTCACTTATTTGAACTAGATGCATAAAGCAATGATTCAGCCAGGCCTCTGGATCATGGACTGATGCACATGGTTCTCACAAGGGAGTAAAGTGCAATCAGTCTACTAGATTCAGCCTGGAGCTAAATAACAAAACAGAGAAAACCCATGGAAAACAGTCTGATCGAAAGCTGAAAACATGCAGGTGACATCTCGGCAAACCAAGGAATCAATCAGGAAGAAACAAGCTTAAAACTCTGCGATATAGTCATGCAAATATGGTGCTGAATGCAAGTACTATGATCTCTGACCAGTCTGGTGCGCCTACTGAGTGCGCCAGACTGGTGCGCGGGTTTGGTGCGACAGGGATATGCGCCCCAGGGATTCTGGATCAGACTGTGACCCGATCTAGAACCCACCCAGCAGAGATACAAGGGAAATCTATGCAAGTGCTAAAGGGTCTATGCTATGACAAAAACTGGAAAACATGCTGCGAGTGCATAGGATCAAGAATCATCATGAAAACAAAGCATTTGAAACCAAGGCGAGTTGGTGGGTTCATGCATAAAAATGTGTGAAATAATCTGGAACAAGCATGATCTGAATAAAACGAATCAAAACATGTATATATGATGATCAAGTGTGCATGCTTCTACGTGCAAGGGAATACATGGTCCATGACAAAATATTATATGCAAGGAAACAATAGCTCATGTAGATTACATGCTAGAAGTGCGAACATGGATTAACATGGAGATTATTTGCATAGAATGCGAGCATGTTATCATAAATCTACAAAAGCACGGAACAAAACAGATCATACATAATGTTTTTAGCATGTTTTATTCAATTCAGAAATGGCATTAAGAAAATAACAATGGAGGTAGAATGCCTACCTCACGAAGTGTTCCCTCTTTGCGATATCAGAGATAAGAAGGTCCTTGTTGCTCTGGAAGGCTCTAGGACGCAAGGAGGTGCTCCAGAGAATGAAAATAAGCTGCTGGACTGGTGGAGCGGCTCGCGCAGGGGTCGGGCTTTAGAGTAGATAATGGCTAGGTGCAAGGTTTCTGCTCAGGATTCTTAGCTCTCAGAATTTTCGTCTCGTCATCGTCGTCCCTTCTTGAAAGTGGTGCCTATGGGGGTCCTTTTATAGGGAACTCTCAAGGGTGAGTTACAGGAATAAGGAGAGCCTCGTAGATGAAGAGCCTGGAATATTCCACGGCACATTTGCTGCTGGAGGTAACAGCCAAGGAAGGTGGAAAGCCAGCAGTCGCAGCCTGCGCAGCGTTGTGCGCCAGGGATGTGCGCTGGCTAAGTGCGCCACCTATGTGTGCTAGGTTGGTGTGCTAGCTAGGTGTGCTAGGTTGGAGCTCTCCCCTATTGGTCTGGTTTTCTAACTGGGCTGCGGGACTGCTACGGGTTTAGGGTTAGTTCAAGGGTCAGCCATATCCAAAGCAACAACTGGAGCCTTATCAATGATTCACCTCAAAATCGGGGTGTCTACAATCTACATTTGCTGTCTCATCTCACTCTTGCACTTCATGCATCTCATTTTCATCACCGATGATGGGTTGCAAGGCTTGAAAATGGCGGACAGCCTGTGAGCACCTTTGCCTACCATCTTAGCACATCACCACCTTCCTCTTTCCTCCCTTAGTCACCCCAGATGGCCACTCGACATTCCTTGCCGCCTATATGGCTGACTGAGCTCGTGGTCACTGGCATGACACGGTGTGGATGGTGGAAGGTCAGCATTGCATACACATTCATCCATTTTGCATTTGTACACTCCCATTCATCACCTCGGACCTTTGGAAGTGCCAAAATGCCCCATCGGAGCCCACAGATGAAGAACTAAAATATGCTCACTAGTGGAATCCATTTAACAACTAGATAGGTGGGTGGTGTAACCATGCCGACGATAGCCTCGTGCGTGGCATGAAAGGCCAAATGCGTGAGGACTAGCGAAGTCACGACAAAAATAATAAAAACAATGATAAAATGCGAGAGTCGCCATCTAGTCTACTTTAAAAACGGGAGATAAGGAAATCTGTTTTAAAACATTAAAACTATGCAATAAAACCAATGGAAAAGGTCAATCATGAACCAGAAAATGGGTAAGGATCTCTATTACACACGAGGAAGGTATTAGACACCCTCGTGCACCTGAGAAGTTAGTCTTTCATGAGTTTCTCGTTTACTTATATGGAAATGTTGGGTTTCATCTTGTTTTTGTATGCCCAAAGGCAATATGCAATGCCATGTCACATTCATGTTGTGCCTTATGCTAAAAATGGGTAGAGGGACTGTAAGATGTGTCCTAATGCTCTGAAAGATCACTCGAGTCATGGATCGAATACCAGTGCAAAGATATGACACAGAAATAACCATAGATCCAGTAATATTGAGTAACTAACGTTCTCGCTTTGCTACATGCAAAACCTAAGCTATCATGCATGAATGTGTATGAAATCAGACTGGTGGCACCCTGATATGTCCAGGAGAACACCCAAAGAAAATCAGAAGCAAAGCAAGTCAGGAACTACATTAAACATCATGCCAAAAGTCACTGTTGGTGCACTGTAACAGGCAGATACGCCTGTTTGGTGCGCCAGATTGGTGCTCCAGTCTGGTGCGCCACTTATGTGCTCTACTAAGGTGTGCCAGCAATGTGTGCCACTGAAGTGAGACCTAGAAATCACAGAGCTAACAGTGAACTAGATTGATATGCTATGCGATATAAAACCTTGCAAACATGCTTTAAAACCACCTGAATATACAGCTTAGACCTCTCATAAAGCCATAAAAGAAAGAATGAAACTAAGAAACCATGACATGGTTCTTGTTCTCATGGGCAATAAGCCTCACACAAGACCACAAAACCCCTATATTGATAAAAGCCTATGAAACACAGCTATGCTACATGGGCCCGGATCATGGACTGGTGCAAAAGAATTCTCTAGACAAAAGTCCAGACAGGCAACCAGTTCACCAGACCCTAGTGGCAGGCCAAATTCACTAGATGCAAAACTAATGCAAATAGTGTTATTACATGATGAAACTGTGCGGGAATGAACATGGTATATTAGAGATCAAACATCAGAAAGATCAGAGTCCAAAAACAAACAGAAAGGCATGCAAATCATGATGCAAATCTACTGTTTGCATTTTGTGACCAAACTGGTGCGCCAGTTATGTGCTCCATCCTGGTGCACTAGGTTGGTGCACTCCAGATACTCTATTATAGACTACGGTCTGATTCCAGAGCCTGGGCTGGATGTATGCAAGTAATTACACTAATGATTATTTAGATTCGTAGCTTAAATGCTAGGGAACATAATCATACTAAGTAATCAAGTCCAAAACCTTCACATCATTCTCTCCTTATCTATGCATACTCATGGGTTCTCAAGGACTGCAACTACCTATGGAGGATTTTATGATTCATGTAGTGATCTGGCTGACCTATGAGCATGGAGAAATGATAAAACTTGCAAAAACGGGGGGTGCATCTCAGCTCATGTTCCATGGCTAGTGATTTCATAGGACTATGATACATTGCTCAAAAAGATCATACAATGCAAGAAATCATCATGGTAAACAAACAACGAACATATAAAAGAGCATCATAAACGCCCAATTTAAATAAAAGGTGCAAAGAAACATCAACATACAGACATAATATCAGCCTAGTTGTAGTGTACGTTTTATTTAGAACATCATGTAAGCCCATGTGTAAAGGAACTTACCTATGGTGTGTTCTCCATGGGTGGCTCGAGGTGTCTTCTCCTTGGTGCTTTAGACATAGCTAGGGATGCAAAAAGGATGCTCAAGAAGAGGATGTGCTGGTTGCTAGGAAGTGGTGAATTGCTAAGAGAGCCAAAAGTGTTGCTCATGGGTGGCTTTTAAAGAAGATGAAGTTGTAAAGTCTTAGGATGCCAAAAGCCTTGGAAACCAACAGTCTTGCGTAGATTTGTAGAGGAATATTTACAAGTGAAGGTTACAAGCATAGAAGATGGACAGCCAAGAACCAGCACCCTGAAAAGTGGCTATGCACTAGCTTGGTGCTCCACATTGGTGCGCCAGCTTGGTGCTCCTCCTTGGTGCGCCACTTTAGTGCTTCAACTTGGTGTGCCATGCTGGTGCTCCATATTGGTGCTCCATTATGGTGCTCCACAATTGTGCTCCACATCTAGCTGCCTGAATTGTTAATCGGACCATGAGTTTGTTATAGGCTTAGGGTAACCAAGATGCCAGATAAGGTTTAAATGCGGTTAGACTTGCCGTATCCAAAGCAACATCTTCTAGAGAGTTCGCCTACGAGCCGCCTCAAAATCAGGGTGTCTACAGATGCCCCTCCCTGAGCGAGGTCGAGGGATGGAGGGAACCAAGACTAATGCTCAGGGTTGATAGGATACCCCCATTTTGAGGCTGTGGAGAAGTGATGTTTGCTATAGGCATTAGGTCATTTATCCAGTGGATGCACTGAAAGTCATGACTTGTTGCCAATTGAAAATGCAAAGTGCAAATATGCATGTGAATGCTGAGCAAAATGCTGAAAATGTGATGCAATGCAATGATGAGCTTAAATACAAATGCAAGAGCTGATGCTGAATGTAAATGCAAAGTTGATGCGAATGTTGAAGTGACATTGCAAAAAATAAAGAAATCCCACATGTAGGGACATGACAAGTTATCGGACTCATCAACCGGATTATTGAGGTTATCAACTTGTGAAGACGGGATATGACAAATCAACCAATTCTTGTCAACCTAGTAACCTAGTTGCCAGACAGCTTGATGGTTGTCAACCGAGTAGTTGGGGGTACCAGTCCAAAGAAAAGGGACATGACAAAATGTATTATTTGTTAAGCAGGATAGAAGGCCTATTCGCACGGACTTAGAGCAAGTAAAGGGATCTCGTGCCCGCGAAGATCCAGAAGAGAGAAAAGGATAGGATTGGACTTTGACCGCCTGGTCAAAAGTTGAGCAAAAGGACTTTGCGCATGCGAAGATCCTGGAAAAGGAAAAGATATGACCCCGACCGCCCGGTCAAAGATCGACTTTGACCGCCAGGTCAAAAGTCAAACAGCAAGAATTCGCGCCCGCAAAAACCCAGGGAAAAGGATAAAGACCTTGACCACTCCGTCAAAAGTCAACTTTGACCGTCCAATCAAAAGTCAAGGAAAAGGATCTCGTGTTCGCGAAAATTCAAGAAAAAGGATAAGGACCTTGACCGTCCGACCAATGGTCGACTTTTGACTGTTCAGTCAAAAGTCAAGGAAAAGGATCTTGCGCCTGCGAAAATCCAAGGAAAAAGTAAGGGAATAGACCTTAACCGTTCGGTCAAAGGTCGACTTCGATCGCACGGTCAAAAGTCAAGAAAAAGGATCTCGCGTCGGTGAAAATCCAAGGAAAAGGATAAGGACCTTCACTGCCCGGTCAAAGATCGACTTGATCGCCCGGTCAAAAGTCAAATAGAGGGATTTCACGTCCGCGAAAATCCAAGAAAAAGAATAAGGACCTTCACCGCCTGGTCAACGATCGACTTTGACCGCCCAGTCAAAGGTCAAACACAGGGATTTCGCGTCTGCAAAAATCCAATAAAAAGGATAAGGACCTTGACCGCCTGGTCAAAGGTTGACTTTGACTGCTTGGTCAAAAGTCAAACAGAGGGATTTTTGCGCCTACGAAAATCCAAGAAAAAGGGACATGAAATCATAATCTCATCCGCCCGAAGTGAGAATCCAAAAAGAAAAGCTATAATCCCAGGATTGTCCCCTAGGAAGGAAGTAGGCCCTAATTACGCTCTAGAGGGCAAAACAATAATTATGCTTGATGCTGTCTCTACGGCACGGAAACCTATATTCTTGCTAAGATGCACATGAAACATCCTCTAAAAGGACCTTGCTGAGATTTCAATCCAATCTGGCATTGTTTGCGAGTTTTGCAAAAAACTAGGACTTATTCGTAATTTTCCAAAACATGAGGGCTTTATTGCAAATTTTTCTGATATGACAAATTTCTACTGCACTGCTGCTGAGCGATAAATTTCGAAGTTCTGCTGAGTATTTGTAAATTCTTGCCTCAAACATAACTTCCCACACTCTCCGTGGGCCATTCTGCAAATTTCATAATCTCAAGGGGTTTTCTGCAAACTACCCCACTTGGTGAACTTTTTGAGGTTGAGTGCTTACTTTTCTTGACACTTTATATTTTTCTCTTCAAATGCAACCTGTAGAGTGCTGGGGGCTGAAACGCAATTTTTGCGTTCATTTTGCATTTTGGACCTCGAACATTAAATTATTTGCACTACTGGTACATGACGAGGCCCACTGAATAACTGCCATAACTGTTAAGTCCTATGATGTACTTCACCTTGCTATTTGAGACTGCAACCGGATTGTGCTTCATGGCCTTTTCCATTTCTTTACCTTTTATAATCTTCTCCCTCCTTTTTTTATTTTCCTTCACATACTTAATACATTTATTCACCTCATTATTTACTTCACCAATTATTTTCTTCTCCTCCATTTCATTCGTGCACTTTCTTCTTCCTTTTCATTTCTCTTCTTTTCCAACACAGACTAAACCCACTTCCACTCCCTCTCATCTTCTCATCTCTTCTCCCCAACGAAGCCCCATTCTCTCCCTCTCTTCTCCTCAAAGTCGGTGGTGGTGCTCGTGCTGGTGCGCCGGTGGAGTGGTTACGATTGGTGCGGCAACTTGGCGTGGCGGTGAGGTGCAGTGCTTAGGCACGGCGGTGGCGGAGCAGCGATGGATCAAACTCTCCGGGATTGGTTGGAGAGAGGCTCACCGGTGGAGGTACCTTCCTCTCCCCCGAATCTCTTCCCCTTCTTGTTTTTTTTTTGTTTGCTTGGTGCTTGCCTCATTTCGTCTACAATTTTGTAAAAAAAATTGTTGCTGCTAAAACATTTATACACATACTAATTCTTTGTTTATGCACATCACGCACTTTTATCTTGCCATTGACTGCATAGTTTACAAATATATCTGGTAAATAATACTTGCAATGCCATGTTTTACCTCGAGGCTCGTGTTTTGCTATGCTTGGATATATTGCATTTATTTTGCTTGACTCTGTCGTTTAAATCCTGGTTTGACCCTTGCTCCCCTACAGGATGACCCAATTCCTGAGGGGGAGAGCCCACAGCTTTCCCGGGACACACCTTCTAGTTCTCGCCCACGGCGGCAGGGCAGCTCTTCGAGGTCTCAGGCTTCTAGTAGCTCGACACCTACTATCCCCGTCGAGGTAAGCTGACTTGGAATAACTTGTGCATATGATATAAATTTGCCTCCTTTATTAACAAATGCGCTTTCAGGAGTCCGGCAACTTCGCGGGGCAACTACTTAGTGGTGATCACATTTGTGAGAGCCCAGATTTCAAGGTAACTATTTTCATTCTTCCTCTAGCTTGTCTTGGCTCTGACACTACTGCTTTTCTAATCCCATATTTATTTTGCCATTGCTGTTTCAGGTTGACGATGCTAACCAGGTAATGCGGTGTCAATGGGATCCCATGCTTGATCTCTTCCGCCGCTTACCCGAGTTTCTACAAGATTTCTTGCTCCACCGGTCCTCTTTTGGTGGTTTACTTTGCATCCCAGCTATTCATGGACACTACAACTTTTTCGAGCATTGGTAGAGAGATGGAGGTTTGAGATGCATACCTTCCACTTCCCGTTTGGAGAGTTGACTATACTACCTGACTAGTGGGCCCTGCTGACAGGCCTTCAATTTGACGACGAGCCGATCATTGGCGAGACCACACACGGGATACACCTAGCTCCTGCACACTTAAGCCGTGTTCCTCCAAAGCCACCTAGGGAGAAACACATGATCACAATGGGATGGCTTCGAGAGTGGGACCAGTTCTGGCCCAACCTCGAGCCGGGCAGTGATGAGGCTGACTTCGTACTCAGGCATTTCTTGCTAGATCTGTTAGCCATGATTTTCTGCGACTCCTCAGCTTACTGCATTCACGCGGATTGGCTAGCATATCTGACCAACTTGGAGTACCTAGACCATTATGACTGGGTTGGGGCTAGCTACACGTGGCTGATTTACGGGCTGGATAATGTAGCTAGGCTGGGTCGCCGGTCTCATGTGGGACTATACCCCCTGATCACTGTAAGTATTAGTGAAATTTTATTTTCTTTTTGCAAAATTTCCTTCTTGATAATAACTGATAATTAACTTTCCTTCTGCTTGCTTTTGCTAGTATTGGGCCATGGAGCATATTACACATGGCACTGCTTTGGTCACCTCCGCGATGAGCTTCTCCCTCTCCCTCGCCAGTGGCTCGAGCCTGATCACCAGGGTGCTGCGGGGGTTTACAGTTACAACTCCTACCGATATCTGCTGGATTTGGTAGAGCTCGAGGACGTATGTTTTTTTTTTGGAATTTTATCTTCTGCATATCCATATTTGCCTACATTACTTATAATTGTAATTTTTTTGCAAGCAGGTGCATCTACGCCCATTTTTCAGATATGATGGCTTCAACTGGACACCTCTGAACTCTGGCCGTGTTCTGAGAGACAAGCTGGTGAAGTTCTACTATATGAAAAAGTCGGCCTAATTCCTCCTAGGGCGCGTGAGGCACCAATTCCTGAATGAATTTTGCATTCCTGCTCCTCCTCCTTCAGACATGGATCTCCCGGTCCCGTCTCGTGCTGCTGTTAGGAGTCGACTCGCCGTTGCTGTGGCTTCTCAAGATAGTCACACTCTTCGAGAAGTCAACTACATTGATTATTTAGCCTGGTATAGACAGGTTGAGAAGCCCTACCGTTTTGAGGAGGCCGTGGGCAATAGTCAGCGCGGAATGTGGTATGCCTCCAACTGGACTAAGGTAAATTCATGTACTTTCTGTTTGGATAAATTTACTCCATATAGATGGTTTGATCTGACATTTGTCTTACTTCCACAGGGCTTCGAGGAGCAGTTTGCCTCCTCCTACGAGGACATTAGGCAAAAAAGGGTATGTTGCCTTTATTTTATTTATAAATCATTTTATTTTCATCATAAAATCACTTGACACACTTGCAAATTCATGCAGGATCTGCAGTGGTGGAATATCATATGGGTACTTTTTCTAGCTTTCCTTTAACAACATATTTGACACTGTTATAAATCTAACATTCTTTTGAAAAATTTTCAGCAAGACTACCAACTAACAAGCTGAATGAGGCCAGTAGTGGAGAATTCACCTTGGAAGTATCTAAGGAGGACTGTTCTGACACAGAGGTTTCACAGAAGATCCTAAGCTCTTCTGCTCGTTCCCAGTCTACTGCTGCTGCTCAGTACTTGCGTTGGATCACTCGAGGAGGGGCCCGACTCTTAGCCAAGAGTTTTCAGGAGGGATCTTCTGAGGAGGAGTCCGACGAGGAGTAGTTTTTTTTCTTCTCTAGTTCAGTCTCTTCCTTTTTGCCACTCTTTGTATAAATGATGCAATTTGTATTTTGAACAATGTAACTAGTGTTTTAAGAGTTCATGTATGCAAATCTGACTTTGTAGTGCAACCCTCTTCTTGGGTACTTGTCTGCGAGTGTAATATGCATACTTTCATGCAGGTTTTAAGAAATGGCGTCGATTTGGGCGAGCTTAATATTTTTGGGGGAGGTTCTACCTGCTGTCTACCAAGTGGAGCGCCAGCTATGTGCGCCACCTTGGTGCCCCCCGCAAAAATGCCAGTTTTCTTTCCTTTTCTGCTATGATCCCTTTCTTTTTCCTATATAACTTCGTATTCACCAACGAAATCTGCCGCCTCTTCTACTGTAAAAACCACTCACAAGCCCTCAATCTTCCTTGAAGCTTCATTTTTACTCTTCCGATGCCCGATTACGCTTTTCTTCCATTGCAATGGTATGTGATCTCACCCATTTTCTTTGTTGTGATATAGAAAACATGATCATCCTTGAGATGATTCTTTACATATGCATAGATCCACACGTTGCTTTTTCCATTTGATCTTTGTTGTTCACATTCCATCATATCTTGCTACGGGGAAGAAACTACATACATCGATTTTATCAGATCATATGAAGGGATGTTCTGTTTTTCTCTTATTCTTGGGCTTTGTATACATTTCTCATGTTTTGCAAAAGGGAAAAGAGCTACATAGGCTGATTTTCCATCACGCCTCAGATTTGCAAAAGACAAAAAAATCATATCTTCTGATTTTCCCAATCTTCGGTCATGCACATTTTTCATATCTTGTAAAGGGAAGTACTGCATGTTATGGTTTCCATTTTCTTTTTCCAGATTTACGATCTTATTTGTTCTTCTTCACCATGAGAAATTGTTTTGCCAAATCACTTTTTGTTTGCCCCAGACTTGATTCTACATTATTCCTGCCATAACTTGACCCAATACCATTTTCGCAAGGATACCCAACTACAGTGACACCGAAATACTGCTTTAATGCTCTGCGAGCATGGATTGATGCATTAACTGTTGAGGATCGTGAGAAACTACGGGTTTGGGGCATATCCTCCCCATTACTGAATATTGCCAAGGTGGAGGTGAGCTGGCACTTGTTATGTGCTGCGGCTAGATTCTGGAAACCCGCTTTCCATGTGTTCCGTTTTGGGCAGACAGAGCTTACTCTCACCTTGGAAGAAGTTTGGCGGATATGTGGCCTGTCACCATACATGTCACCACCCGTCTTCATGCGCCGTGACAGCTATGCTTCAGTCTTGAGTCAACTGACTGGTTTGTCCCGAAGTGCTTGTAAGAAAAGCCTCATTTGCAAAGATGGGTCGGCTACAATGCTGCGCCTGGATTATTTTGACAAGATTGCCAGCAACCGTGCATCATCAGGTAACTTGTGGCTCCACATGTTTGTAGTACGCTTTCTTGGGGAGCTCATTTTCAGTCATAGTCGAATGACAGTTGCTATTGAGGTGGTAAAAATAGCATTGGCCATGATCACCTGCCAAATTAATCTTACCCCCATTCTTCTGGTAGAGACCTATGTTGGCTTGGACCAGGCCTTGAAACGCTCCTGGCATTTCAATGGTTGTGACACCATAGTGCAAGTAAATCAACAATGTTACTTCATTGATTTGCTGTGCTTATCTAACTGTGCTTTATTTTCCCCTGACAGGCTTGACTTGCTACCCACATGGGGGTGGAAGTCCGACGCCCTCAACATTCTATCTTTGACTCCTACAATCGTACCAACCATTGATGCACCAATCCGAGCATGCACAAGCTACACGAAAGACTGCGAAATCTTACCAAAGACACTATAGTTTGGCACATTTTGTTCACAACTTCGAAACCCTTCACTGTCTTCTTTAATGATAGCGACATGCGACTGGTTGTCCTTCCGGGGCTAACGGGCGGTGTGGAATACCATCCTATCCGTGTTCTTCATCAATTTGGCTTTTGTTAGTATTCGATCGAGCAAAGCCCTATACCTGACTGCTTCAAAAGATACATCCTCGATTCTGATGTGACAACCTCTTAGTTAGCCCGCCTGACGCATGGTGGCATTCAATCTTCTGGTCTTGCCATTATTGAAGGTTCAGATTGCACAGTAGAGTATGAGGCCGAAATTCAAGAAACTTGGCCTATAAGTGAACTTCCTCTTAGTGGTAGTTCCTTTACTGGAGCTGTCGGCTTTGTTAAGCCTTTTAATGTACGCCAGTGGGCTATGGAAAGCCAAATGAAGTCAAAAGATGGGGAAATCGGAAAAAAATCTAGGAAACGACAAGAAAACCAAGCTTGAAGTGAGCTAGGAATGCGTGCACAATGTAAGGAGGAAATCACGAGAAAACATGCATGAAACAGTGCGACAAAATGTGTAAAATGCATGCAAGTGTGTGATAATGAAAATTCCAAGGGCCTTTGTGCAAGAAAAACCCAAATTCTCCAAGAAAACTGAATTTATGAAGCTAAATCATCAAAAATACATAGAAAAACACATTTCATGTAATTTTAAAGAAATTTAGGGTCAAATGTGCAAATCTGTGCATTTTTGGTCAAATAGGGGTTAAAATGCAATTATGCCATCAAAACATGCATTCAATGTTATTCTGTGGAAATTCAAGCTAAAACATGCAAGAAAAAGAATCCATGTTGAAACCAGAAAGTTTCAGGGGCAACTCAGTATTTTTACCCTAGAAAACATGCATTCATAGTAATTTCAGAAAAGTTCAGGGGTAAAAATGCAATTAAACCAGAGAACATGCATTCAGAATGATTTTCAGAAAAAATTCAGAGGCTAAAATGCAATTTAACCAGAAAAATATGCATTTAGAACAATTTTAGAAAAGTTCAGAGGCTAAAATGCAAATTAACCAGAGAAATATGCACTCAGAATGATTTTAATGAAGATCAGGGGCTTAAATGCAATTTGCAAGCTGGGAAAACTTTGTTAGAGAAGCTCAATGGAGAATGCAATATTTCCAGTTAACACTTTATTCAAACGATTTAAGAAAAATGCGTAGGGACCTATCTATAAGAAAAAGGACCTATTTGTAGTAAAATAAGGACCTAAATGTAACAGAATAAAGGTAAAAGAAGTTTTATTTAAAGGAAGTTATTTTTTTATTTTTTAAAAGAAAAAAAAAGATCGACGGCCGCCAGGGACGGAGCTTCGCCGTCGACGACCGTCGAAGGGGCTGTTGGAGGCTTTCCCATGCCTAAAAAAAACCATGGCCTCATCTGAGATCAGACCTCATGGAAAGCAAGATGGGAAGGAGGTGAAGAGATCCAACAGTCGGGATCTAGGATCGAGCGGCGGGAGTGGGCCTCCCACCTCCCTATCTGCTGGAGCACTCCGACGATGGCGCTAGGGTAGAAATAAGCTACTAGAGGGCTACGGTGCGTGATCTAGAGGTCCAGGAGGTTCGGAAAAGCACTGAAGAACATGTCCCTTCCGTCGGGAGGCAAAATGGAGGTTGATCGGGCAATGTGGGGGTCCGCCTGTCGTCGCCGTCGTTCCCTCCGGCGAGCGCAGTTGCTGGCGGGATTCAGAGCTTGTGAATCAGCTCTGAAGGCTCCGGAGTGCTTGGGACGCGTCGTGGAAGCTTTCTAGATGCTCGAAGTGGCACGATGGGGCTGGCGGCTCATGCCTCTTCTCTGGCTCTGGTCGTCTTCTCCGGCTCAGGTGGAACACTGCGACTTCTGCAGTCTTCTGGTGGAGGCCTTTGCGGCAGTTGGAGCGGGATTTGGAAGGGTGGAGAGGCAAGAGGGAGGCCAGAAGAAGTGGACCTAAGGTTCTAGGACTAGGGACAAGCCTTAGATCAGCACCCCCACCTAAATCGCCAGAAAACGGCGACGGCGAGGCCTGGGGATCAATTCTGACCAAAGGAGGCCTCTGGCTTGATTGGAATCGATCCAAGAAGACTGAGGAAGTTTTAGAGATCTATAATTGAAACTAAATGAGGCTGGAGGAGGGCGTACTTGTCTTGGCAACGTGCGTGGCCTTCTCTGCTCGCCGGACGTGGGCTGAATTCCCTGCTTCTCACCTCTACGAGCTCCTCCCTCTCTCTGGAATTCTCCTTATATCCTCTTCTCTTCTTCTCTCGCTCTGAATTCTCTGTTTCTACTCTTCTCTTCCTCTCTCACTCTGGAATTCTCCCTATCTCCTCTTCTCTTCCTCTCTCGCTCTGGAATTCTCCCTATCTCCTCTTCTCTTCCTCTCTCGCTCTAGAATTCTCCCTATCTCCTCTTCTCTTCCTCTCTTGCTCTGGAATTCTTTGTTTCTCCCCCTACTGCCCCTTTTATAGGCAGAAATCGTCGACGACCGCTGTAACAACCCACTAACCTCTAACAGAACCCAAACTAACTAATTAATTCCCCAACGAACTAACCATTCTCTTAACAACCTAACGACCCCTAACAAATTGCTGTCCTCCACGCTGTCCGTGTTGTCCACCCGTGCGCCGATAGTGACCAACGGCTGCTCCTGCTCGCAATGAGGCATCCGGTGGCTTTTGTTTGTGGAGGGCTCAAGCTTGGGGAGTGTTGCTGCTAGTGAGTGGGCTGGAAGATGGATGGGTGTGGCCTGTTGTGATGAAAACAGTGAGGAGAGATGGAAGGCTGGATGTTGAGATGAAAGGAGATGGAGGAGTGGCTGTTGGGTGTATTTAGAGATGATTTATGTGTTGGTGTGGTGGAAGAAGAAGAAGAAATGGGTTGAGGAGTGGCTATTGGTTGTTGGGTGTATTTCGTTTGGAGGAAGAGGAAGAAATGGGTTTTGGTGTTGTGGGCTTTCATGGGCCTAAATGGGCTTGATGGGCCTAAGTGGGCCTCAGTGAGCTTTGGTGGGCTTTGGGACTAACCTAGGGTTTGAGTTCATTTGATTAAAAGCCCAGCCACCATACTTCATTTTGCAAGCCTGCAAAATTGCAAAATTGGGGTGTTTACAGTGTCTGTCTTTGTAAAGGATCTATACTTTATATAATAAGCAATTCATGCTGGCCTGCATGCTCCTAATAGTAGCACTATCCTAGTGATTCTTTTGACTTAGAATGGCAGTTGGCATGCCCCTAGTCAAAAGACTCGTTTCCAACCAAATAGCAGTTAACATGCCCTTGGTTGAAACTCCATTCTTTGCCAATATTACAACTCAAAAGGCAGCTGGCATGCCCCCGGTCGGAATATGGACAAATGTCTTGCAAAGCAATGCAAAATGCATGATTTAAAATGTTAAATGCTAAATGATTTATAGAAGTATAAGATGGAAGCAAGATCTACGCATGGTTTATAAACGTTGGTGCTTTCAGCACCAAGGAAGCCTTTATTGCCTGCTACAGGGAATGAAAATGTCATCGACTCACATGACACTGCCTGGATCCATAGGTTTATTTGTGGCTCTCACTTGACTACATAGCATTTTAGGATAACATGGACTCCGTGCCAAACTCCTAGGGCTTTATTCCTACTTTTTTCAATATTTCATTTTTCTTTTACTCCCTCAAAGGCATGCTGACATACACTACCCCTACTTGGAGGTAATAAACACCTAGGTTGGGGGCTGGCTGCTCTCCTTTTTTTTTGATGTAAAGGTGTGGCTAGTCCCTTTGTAAATATGGACTTTGCAGGTGTATGCTTCAACTCCTGTCTAAGTTATCTGATAGGGATAGAGTTGTCTCACATGCTTCTCTCATTGGAGCCAACTTCTATCTTCAACTTCTATCTTCTCATTTCTTTTGTGCTCCGAAGTCTATATGTTTCCTTGGCTCACACTCACTCACAACCTATCATTTTTCCTCCCTCTCGAGGTATAGGCCCCTTGGGAATTTGTACATTTCATCCAATTCCCCGTAAATAATTGCACCCTCACTCCCTAGGTCACATAGGTAGTAATACGTGAGGAGGATCAAAACTCTTCCTAAGTAGGTTGGCCTTCTGATTTTCCTCGTCGGGCAATGATTATGATAATGTTTCGTATTATGATTACAATGCAAACAAAAAGAAGGTAAAAGTACATATGTTGTATCATGCGTGATGTAGATGCAACAACCTAAACTACAAATAAGAAACAAAGGGATGCATGATCTATGACATTGCTTTGCAAAGCCTAGGATTGGATGAGGATCACTGGTAATACTTTTCAGGTAGGAAGCGTTAACAAACTCTGACTGCTTCCCACGATCCATGTCCTCAAGAATGACTGTGCCTTCAGACAAGGCTTCTTTCACAATAAACGGTCCACTCCAATTAGGCCTGAACTTACCTCAGGCATCAGGTAAGTGAATGGCACGCAAAACTAGATCACTCGGCTCAAAATTTCTAGGCCGAACTTTCTTCTGATATGCTCGGGCCACTCTCTTCTGATAGCATTGGGCATGGTGTAGGGCTTGTAATCTGTGCTCGTCAATCAAGTCTAGTTGAACATAGCGGTCTTGGACCCATTCTGCCTCATCCAGTTCTGTTTCCTTTAGAATTCTTAGTGACGGGATCTCCACTTCCAAAGGGAGGACTGCCTCAATACCATAAACAAGTGAATACAGCGTTGCTCCCGTTGATGTTCGAACTGAAGTCCTGTAAGCCCAAAGTGTGTAAGGAAGCTTCTCATGCCAGTCTTTGTGGGTCTCAGCCATCTTCTTCAAGATCTTTATCAGGTTTTTATTGGCTGATTCCACGGCTCCATTCATCTGTGACCGATAAGGAGAGGATCTATGATGCCTGATTTTGTAACCATGAAGATAATCCTCAACTCTCCTTCCTATGAAGTTAGCTCCATTATCTTGCATGTGGAACCCCATATCTGGCGACTCTTAATGAATTTTTCTGTAGCTGCTGCTGTCACAGTTTTATATGACGCTACCTCAACCCACTTTGTCGAATAATCGATGGCGACGAGAATATAGCAATGCCCATTGGATGCAGCCGGATGAATGGCCCCGATAACATCAATTTCCCAAGTGGAAAAGGGCCAAGGTGTCGACATGCTATGTAACTGTTGTGGGGGAGCATGTATGAGTTGCCATGTATTTGGAAATTGTGGCATCTCTGCACAAATTGGCAACAGTCTGTTTCCATAGTGGACCAGAAGTAACCCTACAACATAATGTTCTTGGCCAAGAGCACTCCATTCATGTGTGGATCGCATGTGCCTACATGAACCTTCAACATCAGCATATCTGCCTCCCTTTTGTCCACGCATCTAAGAAGCATTTGATTGTAGGATCTTCTGTACAGATGCCCTGCCCTGAGTACATATTTAGAGGCCAACCGTATCAAGGTCATCTTATCTAGTGGGGAAATACCAGATGGGAAGTCACAGGACTCCAGGGCAATTCGGTTGTTGGTTCTGCTTCTTGGATGTGCATGTAATGTGTAGGCTACTCTACACAAGTGACTGAGATATCCACTTCCTGGGCCTCTGATAGTGATAGCCATGATGCCAGGGTAGCTAATGCATCTGTGTATGCATTCTTGGCTCGCTTCATAAACGAAAATTTGACATCCTCGAATTCGTCAATCAGCTTCAGTAGATGCTCATGGTATAATACAAGCTTCTGGTCCTTCGTCTTCTAGTCACCATTGATTTGTGAAATGACTAGCATTACATCCCCATATACTTGAAGCTCTCGGACGCCTTGCTCTAGTGCCACCTGTAATCCCAGGATGCATGCCTCGTATTCTGCTTCGTTGTTGGTGCATTCAAATGTCAGCTTCCTCGCAAAGGGAATTAGCTGTCCTCGCGGCGTTGCCAAAACTGCACCGATACCTCTTCCTCCTTTATTAACTGCGCCGTTAAAGTACATACACCACTAATGCTCATCTTGAAAATTTTCTAATTCTTCATCACCTATTGCAAATAAAATGTCCTCATCTGGGAATTGTGTTTGCAGTGGCTGGTATTCAGGCAAGGGTTGGTCGACCAAGTGATCCGCCATCGCTTGTCCTTTCATGGACTTCTGTGTCACAAATGTAATGTCATACTGCAAAACATTACCTGCCACTTAACATATCTGCCCACCAAAGCTGGCTTCTGGAATAGATACTTGATAGGATCATGCCGATATAATAGTAGGACTGGGTATGCTATCATGTAATGCCTGAGGTGCTGAGTGGTCCATACCAAGGATAAACAAAATTTTTCTATAGTGTTGTATTTGACCTCGCAGTCATTGAACTTCTTGTTGAGGTAGTAGCTGGTCCTCTCCTTACGCCCTGATTCATCGTGCTGTCCTAGGACTGCGCCCATAGAATATTGTGTGGTTGAGAGATATAATAACAGAGGCCGTCCTGGCATGGTGGGGACTAAGATTGGAAGTTTTGCCAGAAGTTGTTTGATCTTGTCGAAGGTCGTTTGACACTCATCATTCAAGTGTGTTTGGGCATTCTTCCTCAGGAACTTGAATATCGGTTCACATATGGGTGTAAGTTGTGCTATGAACTGACTAATATATTGTAGTCGCCCCAACAATCCGCGAATTTCTTTTTCAGTGGCAGGGGGAGGCATATCAATAATGGCTTTGGCCTTGTAAGGATCCACTTCTATTCCTCCTTGGCTGATAATGTAACCTAGGAGCTTTCTGGAAGACACCCTCGAATACACATTTGTTGGGGTTGAGACAGAGCTTATACTTCCTCAGGTGGTCAAACAATTTCCATAGGCAGGAGAGGTGAACTTCAGACTCTTTAGACTTAGCGATCATGTCATCCACGTATATTTCAACTTCTTGGTGCATGAGATCATGGAATAACGCCGTCATTGCCCTCTGATATGTCGCACTTGCATTCATCAGCCCGAATGGCACGAAAGAATCGTTAAGCCTCATTCGGGACAATGTTGGCGTTGTTAAGCCTGTTAATGTACGCCCCCGGACGATGGAAATCCAAATCAAATTAGAATCGTGAAAGTTGAAAGAAATCTGGGAAACAATGGGAAAATCAAGCTTGAAAAAAGTTAGAAATGCATGCATGATGCAAGGAAGAAAATACAAGAAAGTATGTGTAGACACCCCAATTTTGCAGGTTGAATGTGTGGTGGTTGGGCTTTCAATCACTAATGAGCTCTAACCCTAATTGAATCCATTCAAAGCCCACAAAACCCAATTTAGCCCACCTTGGTCCATTTAACTCATTGAAAGCCCATTTAACTCATTGAAGGCCCATTTAATTCCTTGAGGCCCACTTAAGCCCACTTGGGCCTACAAGACATATTTAGGCCCATCACAACCCATTCTAAGCCCATGTGAGCCCATTTAATTCATTTGGATCCATGAAAGCCTACTTTAGGCCCACAAAGGCCACATAGGCCCATTAGGCCCCTTGAGCCCATGAAATCCCATTTAGTCTACCGAGGCCCATTTATTTCATCGAGGCCCGCTTAAGCCCACCAAAGCCCATTTTATCCCACCAAGGCCCATGAAAGCCCACTTACACCCATTGAGCCCATGAAGGCCCATGAAAGCCCATTAGGCCCACCTAAGCCCATTTAAGCCCACTTTCTCAACATCCTTAGGTTTGTTATAGGTTTGTTAGAGTTGGTTAGTGATTAGTGGGTTTTGTTAGTGATTAGTTAGGTGGTTAAGAGGTTGTTAGGTGGTTTTAGTTTGTTGGAGTGGGAGGTTATGGGTTTGTTATGGTTGTTATGGACTTCCTAGGCTATAAATAGGGCTCCTAGTGGTCTGAGAGGGAAAAGAGGATGCGAGAGAGAGCTCCTGGGAGAGACAGGAGTTCACAGTGGAGGAGGAGAGGCGATTCCGGCAAGCTGCAAGGGAGAAATCCCACTACCATACTAGGTACGCCTTCCTCTAGCCTCTCTTGCCTTCAATTTTAGCTTCCTAAGGTTCCCTGAGTCTTCCCGAGTGATTCCAGGCAAGCCAGAGGTCTACTCTAGCTGGAATTAGAGTTCTCGGGCATCGCCGGAGTTAATCTTGGACGACAGAGGTGGCGACATGAATCCAGTGTAGGATACTAATGCTTCTCTAGAGGGGGGGGGGGGGGGGGGGTGAATAGAGATTT
>JAMKQA010006138.1:0-18126 GCA_024699735.1 Posidonia australis | reverse complement strand
GGGCATGCATGCGGCCACCTACTCCTTTTGTGAGGTTTTTTAAGCCGAAGGCCTCCGCCATGCACCACCCAAGCCTCCTCTCTTCCCCGCACTTCTCTCTATCCTGAGCACACCTCCTTCCTCTTCTTCTCCCACTCATTCTCTCCCCCTCCACTCACCCCCCTCTCCCCTCGTCGCTCTCTTTTTCTCTCTTTCTTTCTTTCTCACTCTCCCTCCCCTGTTTCTCTCCCCACAACCTCCTCTCTACTCGGTGTGCTGGAGGGCCGGCGACGGTGTGCGGTGGCTCGTGGTGGTGCGTGGAGTTCCAGTGGAGTGCTCCTGTGGCTGTGGTTGCGTCGTGGTCGCCGAAGTCGGTCGGAGAATCGTCGGAGCGCATTCTCAGGTACGCATCTCCAATCCCAGTAATAGAAAGCATGAAAATGGTAGAAATTGATAGGGTTGCAAGAAATCTAGGTAAATTTACATTCCTAGAATTTATTGTGATTTTATGAGAATTTATGGGTATTTATGCCAGTGGTTGCGTTTTGAGTCCTTTTGACCCTTCTGTCTTTGCGATTTTATATCTTAATGCATGGTGAATGGATTTTATTTTTTTTTATTGGGATTTGGAGTAGACTCAAGGGTCTACATCTTATGTTTTATGCAACATTTTTGGTGTTTGTTTAGTGGGTCCGATTGAAGGTCCCCATTGGGGCAATTTCGGACTATAGGGTTTGGGCCGTTTTCTGTTTTTCACAGAATTCGGCATACCGAACCATTTCGGTATGCCGTTTTTCTGTCAAATTAGTTATTGTGGTCAAAATTCGATCGTTTGATTTTGGACGGTCGCATAAATCAGGAGATTTCGGTCGACCGAACCATTTTCGGTATACTGATTTTGGCATGAGAGTTGACCGTTGACCTGATTCGGTCAACTGATCCAGGTCGATCTACCGAACCAGGGATTTTTAGCATACCTAACCTGTTTTCGGCATGCTGATTCTAGGCCCAATTATGTTTATAAAATGTGTTTTCCAAGGGCTTTCTGGATTGCTGTGTTTTATCCCTGTGAGATGGGATTGTAGGTCGTCAGTGGTGGTCCCCTGGAACACCTGATGCGCCGCTTTGCCGAGGTTTTTTGAAGAATTTTCAAAGATATGAAAACGGTTTTGGAAATGGATTTCAAGCAAATAGTTGGCCTGTTTTGGAAAATGTTTTCCTAGTTTTCTATGTGCGGGCCGAGACAATGTGGGACCGTGTCGTCAAGACTAGGGAATGTGACGACATTCTCGGGTGGTTGGGCACGACTCCCTAGTTGAGGTCGGGGGCCGAGTTACCTCAGGCTGAGGGGCGTCGGGTCCTGGAGGTATGAGACTACTTGACTGTCATCTCAAGGCTAGGGTTGTAATCCGTGAGTTGAGTTGTCTTGTGGCATGACGGGGAGGTATGATACTCCTACTGTCGCTGTGAGCACTGAGGCTCTGGTGTCGTGGGGTGTAGAGGACGTCATGAGGAGGCGGACCCTGTGGTGGCCAGTGCGGGTGGGACACGTGCCCTGTAGCTGATAGCGTCCTGAGAGACAGGACAGCCTTCCCAGGGAAGGGTTGGCTTTTGAGGGTTCTCCAGAGAGGGAGAATTGCAGGACGGTGAATGCGCCTACACAGGGTGGCCATCACTATGGCAGTGTAGAACGCTGTGGTCGCTCCTTGACGGACTGCGTGTAGCTAGAGTTAGGTTACCTGGCACTGAGCTTTCCGACTCACTATGTGTGGTCTTGGCCATTGAGGGCCTTTGCTTGTGGCTTTGGGCTAGTAGAGCCCCAGTTGTGGTTTTGGCCAGTGTGGACTAGTTTTGTGAGGTGTTGAGAAAATAGTTTGTGAAATGAATTTAAAAGGAAAATTGATTATAGTTTTGTTTTTCACTATTTTCGTGGGGTGCGTATTGGGTGACCTCTGTCACTTATATGTTTTCCTTATGGTTTTGGGTGGCAGGTGCTGGCATGTAGAAGTTTAGCGTAGTGCATATAGTCTGAAGTCTCCTAGTCGCACACACAGGTTCCTGGTAGTTAGATATTTACTGTTTGGCTTTAATTTTCCCGTAATTTAATTTGTTATAAATTATTGTGGAAATGTGGAGCGTCAAAGTTTTGGTATCAGAGCTCCAGGTTCACTAGGTTGCACTACACCTAGGGTGTTCGATCTAAAGACTCCATAGGTTTTGCATACATGGTAGAGTCTACACCTGATTTTTTCGCCATGGTTTTCTGGTTGATGTTTTGTCTATGGTGCAGATACTTTGCCTTTCTCTGGCAGGATGCCTCCTCGTGGTCGTAAGGGCAAGGCCCTTGTCGAGGAGGCTGAGCCCTAAGAGGACATAAGCAGATGGAAG
Organism: Posidonia australis; assembly: GCA_024699735.1. Lineage (NCBI taxonomy): Eukaryota > Viridiplantae > Streptophyta > Magnoliopsida > Alismatales > Posidoniaceae > Posidonia > Posidonia australis. The sequence continues at coordinate 15,759 of JAMKQA010006138.1, read as the reverse complement.
GCGGTTCGTGTGGAACTGAGGAGTTTGGCACACGGGATCTCTCAAGCGTTCAGCAAGAGTAGTGCCACTGAACTGTCGGGTGACCCGTGGCTGAACCAGTTCATGAAGCTTCGTCCACCATCGTTCAATGGCAAGGTCCGTGTTGAGGAGAGCGAGGCCTGGTTGGAGAAGGCGGTGAAGATGCTGGAGAGCATGGCGTGCCCGGAGGAGCATTGGGTGCAGCTGGTGACCTACCTGCTAGATGGTGAGGCAAATAGGTGGTGGAAGTCTATGAGGTAGCTGAAGTTCCCGGACTCAGTCACTGTTAGCATACAGTGGAAGGATTTCAAGGTGGCCTTCTATGACAAGTATTTTCCCGCTTATGTGAAGGAGCAGCTTTGCCGAGATTTTCGGAGTCTAGAGCAGGGCACGATGTTGGTACTCGAGTATGAGACTGAGTTCACCTGGTTGGAACGCTTTGCTCCTGCCTATGAGTCTAAGAAGGAGCGAGCGTAGAAGTTTCTGGATGGCTTGAACCCTAGGCTATGGGTGATGGTGATGGGCTGTAGGTGCTAGGCTGTGGAGGACATGGTTGGGATGGCTTACCACTTTGAAGCGGAGCATCAGAAGTTTTTGGAGAGTCGTCCCAAAGGGAAGGGTAAGTCTTCTTTTACCTCTCAGTTCTCTTTCTCCGGTCCTCCAAGTGCTGGTAGTTTAAGTAGCCTTGAGAAGAAGCATGAGGTGAGGTCCAGTGTTTCCTCTACGGGCCGGTGGAGTTTTACTGGAGGTAGCAGAGCTGGCCTCAGTCAGACAAGGTCCAATGCTCTCGGTGGGAACCAGTGCTTCAACTGTGGTCGGGTGCGCCACATTGCTGCATATTGTCCCCAACCTAGGCAGGCCTCAACTCCAGTGGTGTTCTATAATTGTGGGAAGGTGGGACACATTCAGAGATCCTGTCCAGAACCGCCTAAGATGGCAGCAAGCGCGCGATAGCAGCCGACTAGGGGACGGGTGTTCCCCATTGCAACTCCAGGCGTTGGGTCTTCGGGAGATGTTGTTATGGGTAAGGATGAATAATTGGTTTTGTAACCCTCTGAGATATGCTTTAATCTCCTTGTAATTTGGACATCTGCCTGATTGTATGGATGTGTGGTGTTGTTTTGTTTGGCCATCAAGTTCTTTTATTGTGGCTAGCCGGATGACCAAAGTATTGTTTGACTCAGGGAGTTCTTTCTCCTTTATCTCTAAGTCTTTCGCGATGGAGTTGGGAGAGAGACCAGCTAGACTAGCCTTTCATCTCAACATGGTGATGCCGCTAGGGGAGAACAATTTCGCATGGAGGATCTGCAGTCTGTCGACTTGATGCTGAATGGCAGAGAGCTTGACGCTAGCCTGATCATGATAGACATGCAGAAGTACGATGTGATACTCGGCATGGATTGGTTGGCGCAGCAATCCGCTTTAATCGATTATGCTTAGAGGAGAGTTTATTTTGGGTCTCCTAAGGATGAGTCTTTCTTTGTGCAAGGTGGGTGTCAGGGTGAGCCTAAGCTTGCCATTTCAACTATGAAGGCTTATAAGTCTTTGGTCAGGAGTTGCGTGGGGTACCTAGCTAGTATAGTTACCTCCACTTCTCCTGAGTTGGGTGTTCACAACATCTCTGTAGTGTGTGAATATCCCAACATTTTCCTTGACGATTTGCCTAGTATGCCACCTCATAGGGAAGTAGAGTTCTCGATCGATCTAATCTCCGATTCTGGTGTTGTGTCAAAGCCTCCCTATTGCATGGCACCAGCGGAATTGCGAGAGCTCAAGACTCAATTGCAGGAGTTGCTGGACAGGGGGTTTATCAAGCCGAGTGTGTCTCCATGAGGAGTGCCTGTCTTGTTTGTCCGCAAGAAGGATGGTTCACTCCGACTGTGTATAGATTATCGAATGTTGAACCAGATCACGGTGAAGAACAAGTATCCCGTGCCCCGCATTGATGACCTGTTCGACCAGTTGTAGTCTACATCGCTGTTCTCGAAGATTGATCTGAGGTCAGGGTATCACTAGTTGAGGATACGAGACTCAGTCATTCAGAAGACTACTTTTTGAACGCGGTATGAGCATTACGAGTTCACGGTCATGCCTTTCAGCTTGACTAATGCACCAGCTTTGTTTATGGATCTATGAACAGGATTTTCAGCCCTTTTCTGGACCAGTTTGTCGTGGTTTTTGTTGATGATGTGCTGGTCTACTCCCCGAATGTTGAGACTCACGCCTTGCACTTGAGGGTGGTTTTGGATACTCTGAGACGTCATCAGTTGTACGTCAAATTCTCCAAGTGTGAGTTATGGCTGAGTGAACTCATGTTCCTTGGCCATTTGATTTCTGGAGAAGGCATCGAAATGGATCCTACCAAAGTTGAGGCGGTGAGTAGTTGGGAGCGACCCAAGACTGTGACAGAGATTAGGAGTTTCTTGGGTCTGGCGGGCTATTAAGGGAGGTTTATTAGGGATTTCTCTTCTATAGTCGTGCCTTTGACAGAGTTGACCAGGAAGGGAGTTCCTTTTTGCTAGGACCAGAATTGTGAGGCAAGTTTCCAAGAGCTGAAGTCTCGTCTAGTTTCTACCCCTATGTTGACTCTACCTTCTGAAAGTGATGTCAGTGGCGTTGGGTTGGGGTGTGTTCTGATACAGCATGGCAATGTCATCGCATATGCTTCGCACTAGCTGAAGGATCATGAGAAGAACTACCCGACCCACGATTTGGAGATGGCTACCGTGGTGTTCGCTCTCAAGCTCTGGCGACACTATCTCTATGGGGAGTAGTTTGAGGTCTTCACCGATTATCAGAGCTTGAAGTATATCTTCACGCAGAGAGACCTCAATTTGAGACAACGTCGTTGGGTGGAGTATTTGAAGGACTATGATTTCAGCCTGTCCTACCATCCTAGCAAGGCCAACGTGGTCACTGATGCCTTGAGTAGGCATACGCACGTGATGGCGAGCCTGATGGTCAAGGAATGGACCATGTTGGAGGATCTAGTGAGCTGTAGGCCGACGCGGCAAGCTCAGCAAACGGTTGGTGCCTAGGTGGCCAACTTGTCTGTTCGTCTGAAGCTGTTAGAGTTTATTGTCGCGTGTCAGCAGCTGGATCCATTTGTACAGGCTGTGTTTGAGAAGCTGGATGATGGTGGAGAGCCTCATTTCCCTATTGGGGCATATGGAGAGCTGAGGTATGATATGCGTGTATATGTGCCCCAGCAAGAGGAGGCCAGGTAGAGGTTGTTGGATGAAGTGCATCGATCTAGGTACACTATTCACCCTAGGAGTACGAAGATGTATCGAGACCTGAAGTGGAATTTTTGGTGGCCTGGCATGAAGAGAGATGTTGCTGACCATATGGCGATGTGTACTACCTACTAGTTGGTCAAGGCAGAGCATTAGAGACTTAGAGGGACCTTGCAGCCGTTGGATATTCCTGTGTGGAAGTGGGAGCACATCTCAATGGACTTCATGACTAGTTTGCCGTAGACTCAGAGGAAGAACGACACCATGTGGGTGATCATGGATCGGCTGACCAAGTCTGCTCACTTCTTGGCCATTCAGATGAAGCATCCGATGCACCGCCTAGCGGAGTTGTATGTCTCCGAGGTGGTAAGGCTGCATGGTGTTTTGGTGTCCATCGTGTCGAACAGAGACATGAGATTCACCTCAAGGTTCTGGAGAACTCTACAGGAGGCCTTTGGCATTGTGCTCAACTATAGCACAACATTTCATCCTTAGTCGGATGGTCAAATAGAGAGGACTATCCAGACGCTGGAAGATATGCTCAGAGCATGTGCCTTAGACTTTCAAGGGAGTTGGGAGGACCATCTGCCGCTGATTGAGTTTGCCTACAATAATAGTTATCACTCGAGCATTGGGATGGCGCCGTACAAAGTTTTGTACAATAGGCCATGCAGATCGCCGATTTGCTAGAGCGAAGTGGGCGAGTGTCAGTTGATTGGTCCTGAGCTTGTGCAACTATATGCGGACAAGGTGGATTTGATCCGTAGCAGGCTGTTGGCTGCACAGAGTCGGCAGAAGAGCTATGCCAATAGGAGGCAGAGACCGCTGGATTTTCTGGTGGGTGACTGTGTTTCTGAAGGTGTCGTCGACCAAGGGTATCGTGAGGTTTGAGAAGCGTGACAAGCTGAGTCCTCGCTATATTAGCCGGTACTAGATCACCTAGAGGATCAGTGAGGTTGCTTATTGGTTGGATCTACCACAAAGTTGTCGTCCGTGCACGATGTATTCCATGTCTCCATGCTGAGGAAGTGCCTAGTTGATGTTTCTCATGTGATCCTAGTTCAGCCAGAAGGGCTCAAGGAAGATCTGTCCTTTGTGGAGGATGTCGTCGAGATTGTTGACTGCAAGGAACAGGTGCTACGGGACAAGGTGATTCCGCTAGTTTTGGTGCGGTGGCAGCATCTTGGAGCCAAGGAGGCCACGTGGGAACGTGAAGAAGTCATCCTAGCCCAGTACCCATATCTTTTCGCCTAGTGATTTTGATGGCGAAATCTTCTTTTAAGGGGGTTAGGATGTAACACCCGTAAAATTCATTTTGTAATTATTTACATTTTTATGTAACACCCTTTTTTCAGCATGCCGATTCTGGGCCCAAATATGTTTATAAAATGTGTTTTTCGAGGGCTTTCTGGATTGCTGTGTTTTGCCCCTGTAAGATGGGATTGTGGGCCGTCAGTGGTGGTCCCCTAGGACACCTGACGCGCCGCTTTGCTAAGGTTTTTGAAAGAATTTTCAAAGATATGAAAATGGTTTTAGAAATGGATTTCAGGGAAATAGTTGTCCTGTTTTGGAAAATGTTTTCCTAGTTTTCTGTGTATGAGCCGAGATAATGTGGGACCGTGTCATCAGGACCAGGAAATGTGACGACATTCTCGGGTGGTAGGGCGCGACTCCTAGGTTGAGGTCAGGGGTCGAGATACTTGAGGCTAAGGGGCGTCGGGTCTTGGAGGTATGAGACTCCTTGACTGTCGTCTCAAGACTAGGGTTGTGGTTCGCACGTTGAGGTGTCTTGTAGCATGACGGGGAGGTATGATACCTCTGTTGTCGCTGTGAGCACTAAGGCTCGGGTTTCGAGGGGTGTGGAGGAATGACACTCCCTCCTGAGCATCGTGTGTGGAGGACTTCGTGAGGAGGCAGACACTGTGGTGGCCAGTGCAAGTGGGACACGTGTCCTATAGCTGGTAGAGTCCTGAGAGACAGGACAGCCTTCCCAGGGAAGGGATGGCTTTTGAGGGTTCTCTAGAAAGGGAGAATCACGGGACAATGAACGCTCCTACAAAGGATGGCCGTCACCGTGGCAGTGCAGAACACTGTGGTCGCTCTTTGGGGGGTTGCGTGTAGCCAGAGTTAGGTTGCTTGGCACCGGGCTTCCCGACTCACTATGTGTGTTCTTGGCCATTGAGGGCTTTTGCTTGTGACTTTGAGCTAGTAAAGCACCCGTTGTGGTTTTGGCCGGTGTGGGACTATTTTGTGAGTTGTTGAGAAAATAGTTTGCAAAATGAATTTAAAAGGAAAATTGATTATAATTTTGTTTTCATCTGTTTTCGTGGGTTGCGTACTGGGTGACTTCTGTCACTCATGCGTTTTCCTTGTGGTTTTGGGTGGCAAGTGCAAGCATGCAGTTTAGCATAGTGCATATAGTCTGGAGTCTCCTAGCCGCACACACAGGTTCCTGGTAGTTAGATATTTACTGTATGGCTTTAATTTTCCCATAATTTAATTTGTTTTAAATTATTGTGGAAAATGTGGGACGTCACATGGTCACAGTAATATCTGGGCCCTATATAAGAAGACCGTGTGTCGGACACGTAGTTAGGACGCGTGGCTGACCTACGCGTGTATCCCAGTAGATTTTCCAAAATGATGTAAGCATGTACCCATGTATTTGTATAAGAAGTGATTAATGGAATATGGGTTTTGATGCTTGGATTATAGTCTCTCCTCTGTAATATACTTGTGTTTATCTCTGGACTTCCGTATGACATCGTATTTTGGTATTTTATACCAAATATGAGGGTGTATCCTCCAACAATAGCCCCACAGTGTTATGTCGCCTTCTACTGTGCAGCACTATGCAGCCATAATCTGCCATCACCGCCTTCCTCCCATACCTTGCAAACGACGCCACATGATTCTCGCCCATGCCTAGTCAGCGATTGCTGGCGACTTGAAAGCGACAGAGCTGGCAATAGATAAAAAAGGGAGGAGAAGAGTTGTTGTTGGGAGAAGGAAAGCAAGAGGAGAAAGAAAAACCAAGGAAGCGGAGAGTGCTCGTGAGAGAGAGAGAGAGAGGGAGAAGAAAACGGGGAGAGTTTCCACCTAAGGTCATGGCCATTGTAGGTTGAGGTGCTCGTCGGAGAAGGGAAGAAGCATTGGCAACCCAATAGAGTACGCAACCCATCCTTTCCCCTCCTATTTCTACTGATTCCCATGCTTAGTTAATGACGTAAATTAGTTAAAAACCATGAATATAGGTAGTCTGGCATGAGATTATGAGTTTATAGAGATTTCATAAATTTATGAGAATTAATCAAGGATATTTCAGCGATTTTTCTCGAGAGCATGCTCTAGTATTTCTATGTGATAATTCATGCTTTATGATTTTATATCTTGAGAACCATGAATCAGATTTTGATGAATCTTGTCCCAAAAGATTGTAAACTCAGAGATCTTTAAATTTAGTATTTTTGTGTGGTTTTTAGGTGGCCAGAGATAGGTCCGCCCACAGCTCCCAATCAGAGCAGGGTTCCAGCGACCTACTTTAATTTTATCTGTAAATGTTTGGGGCATGTGCCGAATGCACGTGTGGCCTGCATGGTTGACATGTGCCGATCATCCAAGGATTTTACAAAAGATAAATCAATTAAGTGAAGATTATGATGTATTCCTTGTATAGTTATCATGGAATAAAAGATGTTTGGAAAAGTTGTTTTATAAAGAAAGGTAAGATTTAAAAAGAATGATTCTGTTTAAAAGAGATTTAATATTAATATTATTTCTATAAGAGAATATTGGTTTTTACAGAAGCATTGCCTGTAATAGGAAGAGATTTTAGAAAAAGATTTAGAAAGAGACTTCAGAAAAGAATTTTAGAAAAGATGCATATTTTCATAAAGAGATTTCAGAGTTTTAAGTTGGCCTCGGGTGAAAGAAACTGGGAGCCAAAGTGTTAGTGCTGGCTGGGCCGTGTGCTCAGTTAGGAGAGTAATGTTAGGTAGGCTAGGTGAGGTAGCTCGAGAACTCGCACTGGGCCAGGTAGGATAACTTGAGAGCTAGTGATGGGCCAGGCAAAGTCACCGATGCTTGCAACACCAAGACAGATTAGAGCGACGTCGTGAGGAGACATATCCCTGTGCAGTGAGAATAGAAAAGAGAAAAGAAATAGTGAGGCCCGTTGGCTGGGACGGTAATATGCCCTACACGGGGACTTTCACCGTGGCAGTGTAGGAGATCGAGGTTGGTGCCTCCTTCTTCGGTTGTGGCCAAGTCACCCTTGATCAAGGTGACACTAGAAAAAGAGGTTTTCAGATTTCAAATTCAAAAATCAATTTTAGGCTAGAATCGAGCTTGGTTTTGGCTTTTGAGTTTTAGATAGATTTTAGCCAGGATAAGAATAGTGTTTTAGGACTAGTTCCAGCCTGGTTCTGTGTTTCGTAAGATTTAAGATTTAACATTTAGACTGGAACCTAGTCTCAAAGTAGTTTTCCAGAAATATATAGAATAGAGCATGGTTTTCAAAAAAAAAGTATGTTTTGAAAGTGCATGACTTTCGAGATTTCTTGAAAGAGGCTTTCTCAGAATTTTAGACAAAATTACAGAAAATTTTTCTTGAGAAGATATTAGAGTTTTATTTTGGAAATAAGGATTTAGAGTCTGTTTGTTTTTGTTGGGGCACGACCTAGAGCCTTAGTCATGTGTTTCAATTGTTTGGCTTTAGGTGTTGATTTGGAGTGTCGTAAGTCCCAATGCTCGAGTTTTTGGGAGCCATTAGCCGTACACATATTTGGGTAAAAGTTAGTATTTATTTTATTTTAAATTTCTACTCTTGCTAATTTAACAGACTTAGATTAGCTTTGCTGTGGCACCTTGTGGTTGCAGAGTATTACAAAAGTGGTATCAGAGCCTAGGTTGCACAGAGTGCACTAGCTTATTGGTGTCCGGATTAATGGCTCCAAAAGACTACATGAGAAGATAGATTGCACCTGATTTTGTGTGTTTGTTTATGTTACCAGCATGGCACCGAGAGGACTAGGCCGAGGTCGAGGCAGGTCGTCTGCGTTAGGGTCCGACGTAGAGCAAAAGGGAGGCACTTGGAGGGACATGAGGTAGGAGATCAACAAGATGATGCGAGGACTTGTTCAGACCCTCAGAGGTGGCCATAGAGACGAGACCAAGGGTGATCCGTGGATCATATAGTTCCATCGACTTAGCATGCCTACCCTAGACAACCATGGGAAACCAGAGGAGTGTGAAGACTAGCGACAAGTTGGGTTCTGCCACATTCCAGCTCATAGGCGAAGTCGACCAATGGTGGAGAGAGTTTTTCCTAAGCATGAGTGGGACAAGTTAAACAGAGATTTTCAAAATTTGAAGCAAGGAAACATGATAGTGGCAGAGTATGAGGCCAAGTTCCACCGGCTAGAACAATTTTCTTAGGCCATAATCATAGAGGAGCAGCGAGCAAAGAAATTCGTGGAAGGACTTCACTTAGCAATTATATTGAGGGTTCTTGGATTCCAGTGCCAGACATTGACTGATGCAATAGAGTTAATAACTCATTATAAAGATGAGCGTCGGCTATTCCAAGAGGAGTACCCCAGGGATAAGGTGAAGAGGTTCTCTCAATGACCATCTGCTTTAGGCACACCTAGCTTTGAGAGTACGGGGAGCTCAAGGAGAAAGAGAAAGGAGTGCTCTGAGACTGGAGAAGGGCACAGTGTTGCTAGGAGATGTAGTGTTGGATCTGGTCAGACTGGTTCCATCAGTGGTGTAAGAAGAGGAACCTGCCACGTCTACAAGCGGATGGGACACTTGGCGACATTGCGCAAGTTTCGCCAACATGGGGTTAGTGATATGGTCTACTATAACTGTGGAAAGAGCAAACACTTTCAGAAGAACTACCCTGAGCCTTAGAAGACAGCCGCAGATGTGCCCTGCCAGTCGACCAAGGGGAGAGTCTTCTCTATCACTACTCCAAATGTTGGTTCCTTAGGGGACGTAATGGAAGGTAAAGAGCAGTAGAGTTTGTTATTAGTATGAATATGTGTATGAGTGTTGTACTATGGAACCTTATGTATTTGACATTGTTATCTATAATAATTATGGCTATGTTGTGTGTGTGAATATTAGGATCTTTTGTCATGGTTGATTGTATGGCCTGAGTCCTATTCGACTCAGGAAGCTCCTTTTTTTATTAGCTCTGAGTCGTTTGTGACTGAGATTGGAGATAGACCAGCTAGGCTAGCTTTCCAACTTGATGTGGTGACTCCATTGGGAGAACATAGCTAGCATGGAAGTATTTAAGATCAGTCAACATCTAGTTGGGAGACAAGGATTTTCAGCCTAGTCTTATCTGATGGGCATGCAAGAGTACGATGTCATTTTGGAAATGGATTGGTTGACGCAACATTCGGCCATGATAGATTGTGCCAAAAAGTGGGTATTAGCAGAATGCCTAGGCCAAGGGTGGTGTATGATACAAGGAGTGAGGCTAGGAGAACCTAAGAAGGTGATTTCAGCTATCAAAGCCTACCAGCATCTAGCTAAGGGATGCGTGGGATAGTGCCCAATGTGATGGTGTCCTCCTCACCACTACATGGGGTACAAGACATTCAAGTGGTGCGAGAATACCTAGATGTGTTTCCATAGGAACTGTTTGTAATAGATTTGATGCCAAGATTAGGTCCTATTTCAATGGCCCCATATAGAATGGCACCTGCTGAGCTAAGGGAACTCTGTAGCCAATTGCAAGAGCTAATGGCTTGAGGATTCATCCATCCCAATGTGTCGCCCTAGGGAGCACCAGTATTATTCATCAAGAAGAAGGACAGGTTGCTCCGATTATGCAATGATTATCGGATGCTGAACCAGATTACCATCAAGAATAAGTAACCACTTCCCAAGATCGATGACTTATCTAATTAGCTGTAGGGAGCGTCAATCTTCTCTAAGATTGATCTGAGATCTGGATATCATTAGCTAAGGATCCAAAAGACCGATATACACAAGACCGCCTTCAGGACTCAGTATGGCCACTATGAGTTTCTAGTCATGCCATTTGGACTAACAAACACACCAACAGCATCCATGGACCTGGTGAACAGGGTATTCAAACCCTATTTGGACCAACTCATCGTAGTTTTTGTAGATGACGTATTGTTTTATTCTTCTAATGTAGAGACCCACTAGATGCACTTAAGAACCGTACTGGTGACACTGAGGCAGCACTAGTTATATGTCAAATTCTCCAAGTGCGAGTTTTGACTAGAGGAGGTGGCTTTTCTGGGGCATATTATTTCGAGAGAAGGCATCAAGGTGGACCCAACAAAAGTAGAAGTTGTGAGCAATTGGGCCAAACTAAAGACAGTAATAGAGGTCAAAAGTTTTCTTGGTCTGGCAGGTTATTACCAAAGATTTATCCAAGATTTCTCAAAGATTGCAGCACTGTTGACCGTATTAACTAGAAAAGAGGCTCCATTCACTTGGAATCGGTGGTGCGAGGAGAGTTTCATCGAGTTGAAGAATCACCTAGTCATGGCCCTTATGCTAACTCTGCCATCAAGAAGTAGAGGTTTCATGGTGTATAGTGACGCCTGTGGGACCAGGTTGGGGTGTGTCATGATGCAGCACAGGAAGATAGTAGATTATGCCCCTCGACAGTTAAAGGATCATGAAAAGAACTACCTCACCCATGACCTAGAGATGGAAACAGTGGTGTTCACCTTGAAAATGGAGACATTATTTGTATGGTGAACAATTTGAAGTCTTCACTAATCACAAGAGCTTGAAGTATATTTTCTCGCAAAAAGATTTAAACTTGTGATAGAGGAGATGGGTGGAGTACATCAAGGACTATGATTTTAGCCTGTCGTACCACCCAGATAAAGCGAACGTGGTTGCAGATGCATGGAGCAGGCGTACCCACATCATGGTTAGCTTGATGATTAAGGAATGGCACCTAACACAGGAGTTGGTAGAGTGGAAGCAATGGAGACAGTCTCAGGGAGTAGTAAAGACTCTGTTGGTGAACCTGTTTGTTCTTCCAAGGATGGTAGAAGCCATCATTGCTGCCTAGCAGTTAGTTCCCTTCGTTAGGGACACCTTGCAAAAGCTGGAGGCAGGAATAGTGCCTCATTTCTCAATTAGCGTGGATGGTGGGATGAGGTACGATTTACGATTGTACTTGCCTCAGGTAAAAGAGATAAAGAAGAGTTTGCTAAATGAGGCTCACTGGTCTAGATATACAGTTCACCCATGAAGCACCAAGAGGTATAAAGACTTAAAGAGAAATTTTTGCTGGCCTGGGATGAAGAGAGAAATAGCAGAATTTGTAGCGAAGTGGGCCACTTGCTAGATGGTGAAAAGAGAGCATCAGAAGCCTGACGGAACCCTACAGTCTCTGGATATTCTAGTCTGGAAGTGGGAGCACGTGTTGATGGACTTTGTCACAAGATTACCCAAAACCAGGAGAAAATGATTCAGTATGGGTAATCATCGACTGGCTTACCAAGTCAACACACTTTCTACCTATGAGAGTTAGTCTTCCCTTTCCGTAGCTAGCAAAACTGTATGTGTCAAAGATAGTCAGGCTTTATGGGATTCTAGTATCGATTGTGTCTAACAGAGATACTAGATTTACATCTAGATTTTGGAGAGCTCTATAGGAGGCGTTCAGGACAGTATTGAACTTCAGCAACACCTTCCATCCCCAAATAGATGGTCAAATCGAAAGAATGATCCAGACTCTAGAAGATATGTTGCGAGCTTGTGCTCTAGATTTTGGAGGTAGCTGGGAAGATCATCTGCTACTTATAGAGTTCGCCTACAACAACAGCTATCATGCCAGCATTGGGATGGCGCCATATGAGGCACTGTATGGTAGGTCATGTAAGACACCCACCTATTGGAGTGAGGTAGGTGAGCAGTAGCTAGTGGGACCAAAGATCATGCAATAGTATGAGCATAAAGGAGATCTAATCAAGAAGAGATTGCTAGCTGCACAGTGCAGATAGAAAAGCTATGCTGACTGGAGATGTAGGCCCTTGGAATTTGAGGTGGGAGACTTTGTCTTCCTTAAAGTCTCACCAACCAAGGGTGTTGCGAGATTTGGTAAAAGAGGCAAACTAAGCCCTCACTACATCAGGCCATACCAAATCATCAGAAAAGTTGGTGAGGTGGCATACAAGTTGGACCTACCTCCAAAGCTAGCTAGTGTGCACAGCGTCTTCCACGTGTCGATGCTGAGGAAGTGTTTAGCAGATGCATACTAAGTTATTCCAGTATAGTTAAAAGAGCTTCGACAGGACTTGTCAGTGGTAGAGGATGTCGTACAGATATTAGATAGAAAAGAGCTAGTCCTTAGAAATAAGATTATTCCTTTGGTATTGGTTCAGTGGTGACACCACGGAGTAGAAGAAGCTACCTAAGAACATGAAGAAGACATCCAGACTTGGCACCCCCATTTATTCTATTAGAAGAGAATTTTGAGAACGAAATTCTTTTAAGGATGTAGAATGTAATATCTGGTCCCCTGTATAGGAATACCGCGTGTCAAACACATAGTCAGGACGTGCGGCTGACCACGCATGTATCCCAGGAGATTTTCAAGAATGATGTAAGCATGTACCCATGTATTTATATAAGAAGTGATTAATGGAATTTGGGTTTTGATGCTTGGATTGCGCTCTCTCCTCTATAATATACTTGTGTTTATCTCTAGACTTCCATATGTCATCGTATTTTGATATTTTATATCGAATACGAGGGTGTATACTCTAACAATAGTTACACAGTGTCATGCTGCCTTCTACTGAGCAGCCATACTCTGCCATCGCCGCCTTCCTCCCATACCCTATGAACAACACCGCACGAATATCGCCCATGCCTTGTTAGTGGTTGCCATTGGCTGGAAAGCGATGGAGCTGGTGATAGATAAAAAGGGAGCAAAAGAGTTGGTGTCTGGAGAAGGAAAGCAGGAGCAAAAAAAACCAGGGAAAAGGAGAGTGCCCGTGAGAGAGAGAGAGGGAGAAAGAAACGAGGAGAGTTTCGACCTGAGGTTGTGGCCACTGTAGGTTGAGATGCTCATCGAAGAAGGGAAGAAATGCTGGCAACCACATAGAGTACACGACCCATCCTTTCTCCTCTTCAATTCTATTGATTCCCATGCTTAGTTAATGACGCAAATTAGTTAAAAACCATGAATATAGGTAGTCTGGCATGAGATTATGAGTTTACAGAGATTTCATAAATTTATGAGAATTAATCAAGGATATTTCAACGATTTTTCTCGAGAGCATGCTATAGTATTTCTCTGTGATACTTCATGCTTTATGATTTTTTATCTTGAGAACCATGAATCAGATATTGATGAAACTTGTCCCAAAAGATTATAAACTCAAAGATCTTTAAAGTTTGTATTTTTGAGTGGTTTTTAGGTTCGCCCACAGCTCCCAATCTGAGTAGGGTTCCAACAACTTGCTCTGGTTTTATCTGTAAATGTTTTAGGCACGTGCCGAATGCACGTGTGGCCCGCATGGTTGACATGTGCTGGTCATCCAGGGATTTTATAGAAGATAAATCAATTAAGTGAAGATTATGATGTAATCCTTGTATAGTTACCCTAGAATAAAAGATGTTTGGAAAAGTTGTTTTATAAAGAAAGGTAATATTTAAAAAGAATGATTCAATTTAAAAGAGATTTAATAAGAGTTATGTCTAGAGAATATTGGTTTTTACAAAAGCATTCCCTATAATAGAAAGAGATTTTAGAAAAAGATTTAGAAAGTAACTTCAGAAAAGAATTTCAGAAAAGATGCATGTTTTTAGAAAGAGATTTCAGAGTTTTATGTTTGCCCTAGGCGAAAGAAATTGGAAGCCAAAGAGTTAGTGCTAGCTAGGCCATGTGCTCAATCCAAAGAGTGGTGTTAGGTAGGCTTGATGAGGTAGCTCAAGCGTTCACACTAGGTCGGGTAGGATAACTCGAGAGCTCGTGATGGACCAGACAAAGTCACCAATGCTTGCAACACCAAAACAGATTAGAGGAACGTCATAAGGAGATGTATCCCCGTGCAATGATAATAGAAAAGAGAAACGAAATAGTGAGGCTTGTTGGCTGGGAAAGTGATATGCCCTGCACGAGGACTTTCACCGTAGCAGTGTAGGAGATCAAGGTTGGTACCTCCTTCTCCCGTTGTGGCTAGGTCACCCCTGATCAAGGTGACACCGGAAAAAGAGGTTTTCAGATTTTAGATTCAGAAATCAGTTTTAGGCTAGAATCAAGCTTGGTTTTGGCTTCTGAGTTTTAACCAGATTCTAGCCAAGATAAGAATAGTATTTTATGACTAGTTCCAACCAGGTTCTGTGTTCTACAAGATTTAAGATTTGAGATTAAGGCTAGAACCTAGTCTTAGAGCAGTTTTCTAGAAATATATAGTATAGAGCATGGTTTTCATAAAAGAAAATAAGCTTTTAAAGTGCATGACTTTCGAGATTTCTTGAAAGAGGCTTTTTCAGATTTTTAGCTAGAATTTTATTAAGAAACAAATTAAAGTTTTACAGAAAAGCTTTCCTAAGAAGATATTAGAGTACTATTTTGGAAATAAGGATTTAGAGTCTTAGTCATTTTTCATTGTTTGTCTTTGTTGGGGCACGTATTAGGTGACTTAGATGTCACTCATGCGTTTCAGTTGTTTGGTTTCAAGTGCTGAGTTAGAGTGCAGTCAGTCCTAGTGTTCGAGTTTTTGGGAGCTACTAGCCACACATAGGTCTAGGTAGAAGTTAGTATTTATTTTATTTTAAATTTCTACTCTTGATAATTTAACAGACTTTGACTTAGATTAGCTTTGCTGTGGCACCTTGTGATTGTGGGGTGTTACAGATTTACAAAGGGTTTCAAAAGAACAAGATTTAAAATAAGATTCCCTATATTTAAGTAAAGATTTTCTAGAATGATTCTGGTTTAGAAAAGAGTTGTAGAAAGTGTTATTTTTAGAAAAAGAATAGTTTTACAGAAATGATTTCTGTAATAGAAAGATTTAGAAAAGAATTCTAGAAAAGAAATGCATATTTTCAAAAAAAAGTTGTTTTCAGAGTTTCTAGAGTTGGTACAGGGGTGAAAGAGACTGGGTACCTAGAGATTTGATGTAAGAGAGGGTCAGGTGATATAACTTGTAGGCTTACGATGGGCCTGGTAAGAGAACCCGTGGGCTCATGATAAGCCAAGTAAATCACCAAAGAGCTCAAACACCAAAAGAGAATAAAGGGGCGTTGGGAAGTGCATTCTGGTGCAAAGAGAAAATAGTGAGAGTCTGTTGGGTCAGATGGCCTTGAGGAGTCCAATAGTGCAGCCTATTAGCTGAGATAGACGGTGGAATGCCTAACATGAAGACTTTCACCATGACATAGGAGGATGAGATTGATGTCTCTCCCTCCATTTGTGGCCAGATCACTTTTGATAAAGGTGACACTAGAAAAGAGATTTCAAAAAGTTTTTTGATTTGAGAAAGAG
>JAMKQA010006137.1:0-15182 GCA_024699735.1 Posidonia australis | reverse complement strand
CGACTCCTTTAAGTCCGGAGGAGTCCTGTGCTGCTGATTCCTGGCCTCCAGGAACAGCACTCTCTTTTTCTCGTATCTCCTTTAAGTCCGGAGGAGATTCGAACTCCGTCCGACTCCTTTAAATTCGGAGGCGTCCGGTGCTGCTGATTCCTGGCCTCCAAGAACAACACTCTCTTTTTCTCGTATCTCTTTTAAGTCCGAAGGTGATTCGAGTTCCGTTCGACTCCATTAAGTCCGGAGGAGTCTTGTGCTGCTCATTCCTGGCCTCCAGAAACAAAACTCTCTTTTTCTCGTATCTCCTTTAAGTCCGGAGGAGATTTGAGTTCCATCCCACTCCTTTCAGTCCGGAGGTGTCCAGTGCTGCTGATTCCTGGCCTCCATGAACAACACTCTCTTTTTCTCGTATCTCCTTTAAGTCCGGAGGAGATTCGAGTTCTGTCCCACACCTTTAAGTCGGAGGAGTCCTGTGCTGCTGATTCCTGGCCTCTAGGAACAGTACTCTCTTTTTCTCGTATCTCTTTTAAGTCTAGAGGAGATTCGAGTTCCGTCTGACTCCTTGAAGTCCGGAGGAGTCCTGTGCTGCTGATTCCTGTCCTCCAGGAACAGCACTCTCATTTTCGCGTATCTCTTTTAAGTCCTGAGGAGATTCGAGTTCCGTCCCATTCCTTTCAGTCTAGAGGAGTCTTGTGCTGCTGATTGCTGGCCTCCAGGAACGACACTCACTTTTTCTTGTATCTCCTTTAAGTCCTTCGGAGATTCGAGTTCCGTCCGACTCCTTTAAGTCCAGAGGAGTCCTGTGCTGCTGATTCCTGGCCTCCAGGAACAACACTTTCTTCTTCTCGTATCTCCTTTAAGTCTGGAGGAGATTCGAGTTCCGTCCCACTCCTTTAAGTCCAGTGGTGTCCTGTGCTGCTGATTCCTAGCCTCTAGGAACTGCACTTACTTTTTCTCGTATCTCCTTTAAGTCCGGAGGGGATTCGAGTTCTGTCCCACTCCTTTAAGTCTGGAGGAGTCCTGTGCTGCTGATTCTAGGCCTCCAGGAACAGCGCTCTCTCTTTCTCGTATCTCCTTTAAGTCCGGAGGAGATTCGAGTTCCGTCCGACTCCTTTAAGTCCGGAGGAGTAATGTGCTGCTGATTCCTGGCCTGCCGGAACAGTACTCTCTTTTTCTCCACTCTCCTTTATGTCCGGAGGAGATTCGAGTTCTCTCCGACTCCTTTTAGACCGGAGGATTCTTGTGCTGCTGATTCCAGGCCTCCTGGAACAGCACTCTCTTTTTCTCGTATCACCATTTAGACCGGAGGAGATTCGAGTTCCGTTCGACTCCTTTAAGTCCGGAGGAGATTCGAGTTCTGTCCGACTCCTTTAATACCGGAGGAGTACTGTGCTGCTGATTCCTGGCCTCCTAGAACAGCACTCTCTTTTTCTCGTATCTCCATTGAGTCCGGAGGTGATTCGAGTTCCGTCCAACTCCTTTTCGTCCGGAGGAGTCCTGTGTTGCAGATTCCTCGCCTCCAGGAACAGCACTCTCTTTTTCTCGTATCTCCATTAAGTCCGGAGGAGATTCGAGTTCCGTCCGACTCCTTTATGTCCGGAGGAGTCCTATGCTGCTGATTCCTGGCCCCTAGGAACAACACTCTCTTTTTCTCGTATCTCCTTTAAGTCCTTCGGAGATTCGAGTTCCGTCTGACTCGATTAAGTCCGGAGGAGTCCTGTGCTGCTGATTCCTGGCGTCCAGGAACAACACTCACTTTTTCTCGTATCTAGTTTAAGTTCAGCGGAGATTCGAGTTTCGTCCGTCTCCTTTAAGTTCGGAGGAGTCCTGTGCTGCTGATTCCGGGCCTCCTGGTACATCACTCTCTTTTTGTTGTATCTCCCTTAAGTCTAGAGGATATTCGAGTTCCGTCCGACTCCTTTATGTCTGGAGGAGTCCTGTGCTACTGATTCCTGGCCTCTAGGAACAACACTCTCTTTTTCTCCTATCTCCTTTATGTCCAGAGGAGATTCGAGCTCCATCCGACATCTTTAAGTCTGGAGGAGTCTTATGTGGCTGATTCCTGGCCTCCACGAAATGCACTCTCTTTTTGTCGTATCTCCTTTAAGTCCGGAGGAGATTCGAGCACCGTCAGAGTCCTTTAAGTCCGGGGGACTCCTGTGTGGTTGATTCCTGGCCTCCAGGAACAAGACTCTCATTTTCTCCTGTCTCTTTTATGTACGGAGGAGATTCAAGCTCTGACCGACTCCTTTAAGTCCGGAGGAGTCCTGTGCTGCTGATTCCTGGCCACCAGGTACAGCACTCTCTTTTTCTCATATCTCCTTTAAGTCCGGTGGAGATTCGAGTTCCGTCCCACTCCATTAATTTCGGAGGTGCCCTGTGCTGTTGATTCCTGGCCTCCAAGAACAACACTCTTTTTTCTCGTATCTCCATTAAGTCTGGAGGAGATTCGAGCTCCGACTGACACCATTAAGTCCGGACGAGTCCTGTGATGCTAATTCCTGGCCTCTAGGAAAAGCACTCTCTTTTTCGTTATCTCCTTTAAGTCCGGAGGAGATTCGTGTTCTGTACGACTCCTTTAAGTTCGGTGGAGTCCTGTGCTGTTGATTCCTGGCCTCCAGGAACAACACTCTCTTTTTCTCGTATCTCCTTTAATTCCGGAGGAGATTTGAGCTCCGTCGACTCCTCTAAGTTCGGAGAGGTCCGGTGCTGCAGATTCGTAGCCTCTAGGAACAGCATTCTCTTTTTCTCGTATCTCCTTTAAGTTCGGAGGAGAATCGATTTCCGTCTGACTCCTTTAAGTCCGGAGGAGTGCTGTGCTGCGGATTCCTAGCCTCCAGGAACCGCACTCTCTTTTTCTCGTATCTCCTTTAAGTTCTGAAGGAGATTCGAGTTCTGTCGCACTCCTTTAAGTCCGGAGCAGTCCTGTGTTGCTGATTCCTGTCCTCCAGGAACAACACTCTCTTTTTCTAGTATCTCTTTTAAGTCCGGAGGAGTTTTGAGTTCCGTCCGACTCCTTGAAGTCCGGAGGAGTCCTGTGTTGCAGATTCCAGTCCTCTAGGAACATCACTCTCTTTTTCTCGTATCTCCTTTAAGTCCGGAGGAGATTCGAGTTCTGTCCCACTCCTTTAAGTCCCGAGGAGTCCTGTGCTGCTGATTCCTGGCCTCCAGGAACAACACTCCCTTTTTCTCGTATCACCATTAAGTCCTTAGGAGATTAGAGTTCCGTCCGACTCCTTTAAGTCCAGATGAGTCCTGTGCTGCTGATTCTTGGCCTCCAGGAACAACACTCTCTTATTCTCATATCTCCTTAAATTTTGGAGGAGATTCGAGTTCTGTCCGACTGTTTTAGGCTCAGAGGAGTCCTGTGTAGCCGATTCCTAGCCGCCAGGAACAACATTCTCTTTTTCTCGTATCTCCTTTAAGTCTGGAGGAGATTCGAGTTCCGTTCGACTCCTTTAAGACCGGAGGAGGCCTATGCTGCTGATTCCTGGCCTCCAGGAACAACACTCTCTTTTTCTCGTATCTCCTTTAAGTCCAGAGGAGGTTCGAGCTCTGTCCGACTCCTTTAAGTCCGAAGAAGTCCGGTGTTGCTGATTCCACGCCTCCAGAACTGCACCCTCTTTTTCTCGTATCTCCTTTAAGTCCGGAGGAGATTCGAGTTCCATCTGACGCCGTTAAGTCTGGAGGAGTCCTGTGCTGCTGAGTCCTGGCCTCCAGGAATAGCACTCTCTTTTTCTCGTATATCTTTTAAGTCCAGAGGAGATTCGAGTTCCGTCCCACTCCTTTAAGACCAGAGGTGCCCTGTGTTGCTGATTCCTGGCCTCCAAGAACAACACACTCTTTTTCTCGTATCTCCATTAAGTCCGGAGGATATTGGAGCTCCGACCGACTCCTTTAAGTCCGGAGGAGTCCTATGCTGTTGATTCCTAGCCTCTTGGAACTGCACTCTCTTTTTCTCGTATCTCCTTTAATTCCAGAGGTGATTCGAGCTCCGTCCGACTCCTTTAAGTCCGGAGGAGTCCGGTGCTGCTGATTCCTGGACTCTAGGAACAGCACTCTCTTTTTCTCGCATCTCCATTAAGTTCGGAGGAGATTCGAATTCCGTCCGACTCCTTTATGTCAGGAGGTGTCCTGTGCAGCTGATTCCAAGCCTCCAGGAACTACACTCTCTTTTTCTTGTATCTCCTTAAATTCCGGAGGAGATTCAAGTTCTGTCCCACTCCTTCAAGTCCGGGGGAGTACTGTGCTGCTGATTCCTGGCATCTAGGAACAACACTCTCTATTTCTTGTATCTCCTATAAGTCCGGAGGAGATTCGAGTTCCGTCCGACTCCTTTAATTCTGGAGGAGTCCTGCACTGCTGATTCCTGGCCTTCAGTAACAGCTCTCTCTTTTTCATGTATCTCCTTTAAGTCCGGAGGAGATTCGAGTTTCGTCCGACTCCTTTAAGTCCGGAGGAGTCCAGTGCTGCTGGTTCCTGGCCTCCACGAACAGCACTCTCTTTTTCTCGTATCTCTTATAAGTCCGGAGGAGATTCGAGTTCTGTCCGACTCCTTTAAGTCCAGAGGAGACCTGTGCTGCTGATTCCTGGCAACCAGGAACAACACTCTCTTTTTCTCGTATCTCCTTTAATTCTGGTGGAGATTCGAGTTCCGTTCAACTCCTTTATGTTCAGAGGAGTCCTGTGCTGCTGATTCCTGGCCTCCAGGAAAAGCACTCTCTTTTTCTCGTATCTCTTTTAAGTCTGCAGGAGATTTGAGTTCCGTCCGACTCCTTTAAGTTTGGAGGAGTCCTGTGCTGTAGATTCCTGACCTCCTGGTACAACACTCTCTTTTTCTCGTATCTCCTTTAAGTCCGTAGGAGAATCGAGCTCCCTCCAACTCCATTAAGTCTGGAGGAGTCCTGTGCGGTAAATTCCTGGCCTCCAGGAACAGCACTCTCTTTTTCTCGTATTTCTTTTAAGTCCGGTGGAGATTCGAGTTCCGTCCCACTACTTTAAGTCCAGAGGTGCCCTGTGTTGCTGATTCCTGGCCTCCAAGAACAACACTCTCTTTTTCTCGTATCTCCTTTAAGTCCAGAGGATATTCGAGAATAGACCGACTCCTTTTTGTCCGGAGGAGTCCAGTGCTGCTGATTCTTGGCCTCCAGGAACAGCACTCTCTTTTTCTCGTATCTCCTTTAAGTCTGGAGGAGATTCGAGTTCCGTCCGACTCCTTTAAGCTCAGAGGAGTCCTGTTCTGCAGATTCCTCTCCTCCTGGAACAGCACTCTCTTTTTCTCGTATCTCCTTCAAGTCCGGAGGGGAATCGAGCTCCCTCCAACTCCTTTAAGTCTGGAAGAGTCCTGTGCGGCAGATTCCTGGCCTCAAGGAACAACACTCTCCGTTTCTCGTATTTCTTTTAAGTCCGGTGGAGATTCGAGTGCCGTCCCACTCCATTAAGTCCAGAGGTGCCCTGTGCTGCTGATTCCTGGCCTCCAAAAACAACACTCTCTTTTTCACGTATCTCCTTTAAGTCCTTAGGATATTCAAGCTCAAACCGACTCCTTTTAGTCCAGAGGAGTCCTGTGCTGCTGATTCCTTGCCTCCAACCACAACACTCTCTTTTTCTCGTATCTCCTTTATGTCCGGAGGAGATTCGAGTTCCGTCCGACTTCTTTAAGTCCGGTGGAATCCTGTGCAGCTAATCCAAGCCTCCTGGAACAACACTCTCATTTTCACGTATCACCTTTAAGTCCGGAGGAGATTCGAGCTCCGTCTGAATCCATTAAGTCCGGTGGAGTCTGGTGCTGCTGATTCCTGGCTTGTAGGAACAACACTCACATTTTCAGGTATCTGCTTTAAGTCTGGAGGAGATTTGATTTCCGTCTGACACCTTTATGTCCGGAGGAGTCCTGTGTTGCAAATTCCTGCCCTCCAGGAACAGCACTCTCTTTTTCTCGTATCTCCATTAAATACAGAGGTGATTCGAGTTCCGTCCGACTCCTTTAAGTCGACAGGAGTCCTGTGCTACTGATTCCTGGCCTCAAGGAACAGCACTCTCTTTTTCTCGTATCTCCTTTAAGTTCGGAGGAGATTCGAGTTCCATCCCACTCCTTTATGTCCGGAGGTGTCCAGTGCTGCTGATTCCTGGCCTCCATGAACAACACACTCTTTTTCTCGTATCTCCTTTAAGTCCGGAGGAGATTCGAGTTCTGTCCCACTCCTTTAAGTCGGAGGAGTACTGTGCTGCTGATTCCTAGCCTCCAGGAACAGTACTCTCTTTTTCTCGTATCTCTTTTAATTCTGGAGGAGATTCGAGTTTCGTCTGACTCCTTTAAGTCTGTAGGAGTCTAGTGCTACTGATTCCTGGCCTCCAGGAACAGCACTCTCTTTTTCTCGCATCTCCATTAAGTTCGGAGGAGATTCGAGTTCCGTCTGACTCCTTTAAGTCCGGAGGAGTCCTGTGCAGCTGATTCCTTGCCTCCAGGAGCAACAATATCTTTTTCTCGTATCTCCTTTAAGTCCAGAGGAGATTCGAGTTCCGTCCCACTCCTTTATGTCAGGAGGTGTCCTGTGCTGCTGATTCCAGGCCTCCAGGAACAACACTCTCTTTTTCTCGTATCTCCTTAAAGTCCGGAGGAGATTCGAGTTCTGTCCCACTCCTTTAAGTCCGGAGGGGATTCGTGTTCTGTCCCACTCCTTTAAGTTTGGAGGAGTCCTGTGATGCTGATTCCAGGCCTCTAGGAACAGCGCTCTCTATTTCTTGTGTCTCCTTTAAGTCTGGAGGAGATTCGAGTTCCGTCCGACTTCTTCAAGTCCGGAGGAGTAATGTGCTGCTGATTCCTAGCCTGCAGGAACAGCACTCTCTTTCTCTCCTCTCTCATTTATGTCCGGAGGAGATTCGAGTTCTGTCCGACTCCTTTTAGACCAGAGGATTCCTGTGCTGCTGATTCCTTGCCGCTTGGAACAGCACTCTCTTTTTCTCGTATCACCATTTAGACAGGAGGAGATTCGAGTTCCGTTCGACTCCTTTAAGTCCGGAGGAGATTCGAGTTCTGTCCAACTCCTTTAAGACCGGAGGAGTACTGTGCTGCTGATTCCTGGCCTCCTAGAACACCACTCTCTTTTTCTCGTATCTCCATTGAGTCCGGAGGTGATTCGAGTTCCGTCCGACTCCTTTTTGTCCGGAGGAGTCCTGTGCTGCAGATTCCTCGCCTCCAGGAACAACACTCTCTTTTTCTCGTATCTCCATTAAGTCCGGAGGAGATTCAAGTTCCGTCCGACTCCTTTATGTCTGGGGGAGTCCTATGCTGCTGATTCCTGGCCTCCTGGAACAACACTCTATTTTTCTCGAATCTCCTTTAAGTCCATCGGAGATTCGAGTTCCGTACGACTCCATTAAGTCCAAAGGAGTCCTGTGCTGCTGATTCCTGGCGTCCAGGAACAACACTCACTTTTTCTCGTATCTAGTTTAAGTCCAGAGGAGATTCGAGTTCCGTCCGACTCCTTTAAGTTCGGAGGAGTCCTATGCTGCTGATTCCGGGCCTCCTGGTACAACACTCTCGTTTTGTCATATCTCTCTTAAGTCCAGAGGATATTCGAGTTCCGTCCGACTCCTTTATGTCCGGAGGAGTCCTGTGCTGCTGATTCCTGGCCTCTAGGAACATCACTCTCTTTTTCTCGTATCTCCTTTATGTCCGGAGGAGATTCGAGCTCCGTTCGACACCTTTAAGTCTGGAGGAGTCCTATGTGGCTGATTCCTGGCCTCCAGGAACAGCACTCTCTTTCTCTCGTATCTCCTTTAAGTCCAGTGGAGATTAGAGTTCGGTCCCACTCCTTTAAGTCCAGAGGAGTCCTGTGCTGCTGATTCCTGACCTCCAAGAACTGCACTCTCTTTTTCTCGTATCTCCATTTAGTTCGGAGGAGATTCGAGTTCCTTGGAACTCCTTTAAGTCCGGAGGAGTCCTGTGCTACTGATTCCTGGCCTCCTTGAACAACACACTCTTTTTCTAGTATCTCTTTCAAGTCCGGACGAGTTTCGAGTTCCGTTCGACTCCTTGAAGTCCGGAGGAGTCCTGTGCAGCTGATTCCTGTCCTCTAGGAACTGCACTCTCTTTTTCTCGTATCTCCTTTAAGTCCGGAGGAGATTCGAGTTCTGTCCCACTCCATTAATTCCAGACGTGCCCTGTGCTGCTGATTCCTGGCCTCCAAGAACAACACTCTCTTTTTCTCGTATCTCCTTTCAGTCGGGAGGAGATTCGAGCTCCGACCGACACCATTAAGTCCGGAGGAGTCCTGTGCTGCTGATTCCTGGCCACCAGGAAAAGTACTCTCTTTTTCTTTATTACCTTTAAGTCTGGAGGAGATTCGAGTTCCGTCCGACTCCTTTAAGTCCGGTGGAGTCCTGTGCTGCTGATTCCTGGCCTCCAGGAACAACACTCTCTTTTTATCATATCTCCTTTAATTCCGGAGGAGATTCGAGCTCCGTCGACTCCTCTAAATTTGGAGAGATTCGGTGCAGCTGATTCCTGGCCTCCAGGAACAACACTCTCTTTTTCTCGTATCTCCTTTATGTTCGGAGGAGATTCGATTTCCGTCCGACTCGTTGATGTCCGGAGGAGTGCTGCGCTGCGGATTCCTGGCCTCCGGAACAGCACTCTCCTTTTCTCAT
Source organism: Posidonia australis (assembly GCA_024699735.1). Taxonomy (NCBI): domain Eukaryota; kingdom Viridiplantae; phylum Streptophyta; class Magnoliopsida; order Alismatales; family Posidoniaceae; genus Posidonia; species Posidonia australis. Next base: position 6,536 of record JAMKQA010006137.1, on the reverse strand, counting down.
ATCTCCTTTAAGTCCGAAGGAGATTCGAGTTCCTTGGCACTCCTTAAAGTCCGGAGGAGTCCTGTGCTGCTGATTCCTGGCCTCCAGGAACAACACTCTCTTTTTCTAGTATCTCTTTGAAGTCCGGAGGAGTTTCGAGTTCCGTCCGACTCCTTGAAGTCCGGAGGAGTCCTGTGCAGCTGATTCCTGTCCTCTAGGAACAACACTCTCTTTTTCTCGTATCTCCTTTAAGTCCGGAGGAGATTCGAGTTCTGTCCCACTCCTTTAAGTCCAGAGGAGTCCTGTCCTGCTGATTCCTCGCTCCAGCAATAGCACTCTCTTTTTCTCATATCACTTTTAAGTCCTTAGGAGCTTCGAGTTCCGTTGGACTCCTTTAAGTCCAAAGGAGTCCTATGCTGCTGATTCCTGGCCTCCAGGAACAACACTCTCTTTTTCTAGTATCTCCTTAAGGTTCGGAGGAGCTTCGAGTTCTGTCCGACTCTTTTAAGTTTGGAGGAGTCCTGTGCTGCCGATTCCTAGCCTCCAGGAACAACACTCTCTTTTTCTCGTATCTCCTTTAATTCAGGAGGAGATTCGAGTTCCGTCCGACTCCTTTAAGTCCGGAGGAGGCCTGTGCTGCTAATTCCTGGCCTCCAGGAACCGTAATCTCTTTTTCTCGTTTCTCCTTTAAGTCTGGAGGAGGTTCGAGCTCCGTCTGACTCCTTTAAGTCCGAAGAAGTCCGGTGCTGCTGATTCCACGCCTCCAGAACTGCACTCTCTTTTTCTCGTTTCTCCTTTAAGTTCGGAGGAGACTCGAGTTTCGTCCGACATCGTTAAGTCCGGAGGAGTCCAGTGCTGCAGAGTCCTGTCCTCCAGGAACTGCACTCTCTTTTTCTCGTATTTCTTTTAAGTCCGGAGGAGATTCGAGTTCCGTCCCACTCCTTTAAATCCAAAGGTGCCCTGTGCTGCTGATTCCTGGCCACCAAGAACAACACTCTCTTTTTCTCGTATCTCATTTACGTCCGGAGGATATTTGAGCTCCGACCGACTCCTTTAAGTCCAGAGGAGTCCTATGCTGTTGATTCCTAGCCTTCTTGAACTGCACTCTCATTTTCGTTATCTCCTTTAAGTCCGAAGGAGATTCGAGTTCCGTCCGACTCCTTTAAGTTCGGAGGAGTCCTGTGCTGCTGATTCCTGGCCTCCTGGAACGACACTCTCTTTTTCTCGTATCTCCTTTAAGTTCGGAGGTGATTCGAGCTCCGTCCGTCTCCTTTAAGTCAGGAGGAGTCCGGTGCTACTGATTCCTGGCCTCTAGGAACCACACTCTCTTTTTCTCGCATCTCCATTAAGTTCGGAGGAGATTCGAGTTCCGTCTGACTCCTTTAAGTCCGGAGGAGTCCCGTGCAGCTGATTCCTTGCCTCCAGGAACAACAATCTCTTTTTCTCGTATCTCCTTTAAGTCCAGAGGAGATTCGAGTTCCGTCCCACTCCTTTATGTCAGGAGGTGTCCTGTGCTGCTGATTCCAGGCCTCCAGGAACAACACTCTTTTTTTATCGTATCTCCTTAAAGTCCGGAGGAGATTCGAGTTCTGTCCCACTCCTTTAAGTCCGGAGGGGATTCGAGTTCTGTCCCACTCCTTTAAGTTTGGAGGAGTCCTGTGCTGCTGATTCCAGGCCTCCACGAACAACGTTCTCACTTTCTCATATGTCCTTTAAGTTCGGAGGAGATTCGAGTTCCGTCCGACTCCTTCAAGTCCATAGGAGTAATGTGCTGCTGATTCCTAGCCTGCAGGAACAACACTCTCTTTTTCTCCTCTCTCCGCTATGTCCAAAGGAGATTCGAGTTCTGTCCGACACCTTTTAGACCAGAGGATTCTGTGCTGCTGATTCCTGGCCGCCGGGAACAACACTCTCTTTTTCTCGTATCACCATTTAGTCCGGAGGAGATTCGAGTTCCGTTCGACTCCTTTAAGTCCGGAGGAGATTCGAGTTCTGTCCGACTCCTTTAAGACCGGAGGAGCACTGTGATGCTGATTCCTGGCCTCCTAGAACAGCACTCTCTTTTTCTCGAATCTCCTTTAAGTCTGGAGGAGATACGAGTTCCGTCTAACTCCTTTTTGTCCGGAGGAGTCCTGTGCTGCGGATTCCTCGCCTCCAGGAACAACACTCTCTTTTTCTCGTTTCTCCATTAAGTCCGGAGGAGATTCGAGTAACGTCCGACTCCTTTATGTCCGGAGGAGTCCTGTGCTACTGATTCCTGGCCTCCTGGAACAACACTCTCTTTTTCTTGAATCTCCTTTAAGTCCATCTGAGATTCGAGTTCCGTCCGACTCCATTAAGTCCAGTGGAGTCCTGTGCTACTGATTCCTGGCGTCCAGGAACAACACTCAATTTTTCTCGTATCTAGTTTAAGTCCAGAGGAGATTCGAGTTCCGTCCGACTCCTTTATGTTCGAAGGAGTCCTGTGCTGCTGATTCCGGGCCTCCTGGTACAACACTCTCTTTTTGTCGTATCTCTCTTAAGTCCATAGGATATTCGAGTTCCGTCCGACTCCTTTATGTCCGGAGGAGTCCTGTGCTGCTGATTCCTGGCCTCTAGGAACAACACTCTCTTTTTCTCGTATCTCCTTTAAGTTCGGAGGAGATTCGAGCACCGTCCGACTCCATTAAGTCCGGAGGAGTCCTGTGCGGTTGATTCCTGGCCTCCAGGAACAACACTCTCATTTTCTCCTATCTCCGTTAAGTAAGGAGGAGATTCAAGTTCCGACCGACTCCTTTAAGTCCGGAGGAGTCCTGTGCTGCTGATTACTAGCCACCAGGTACAGCACTCTCTTTTTCTCGTGTGTCCTTTAAGTCTGGTAGAGATTCGAGTTTCGTCCCACTCCAATAATTCTGGAGGTGCCCTGTGCTACTGATTCCTGGCCTCCAAGTACTACACTCTCATCTTCACGTATCTCCTTTAAGTCGGGAGGAGATTCGAGCTCCGACCGACACCTTTAAGTCCGGAGGAGTCCTGTGATGCTGATTCCTGGCCTCTAGGAAAAGTACTCTCTTTTTCTTTATCTCCTTTAAGACCGAAGGAGATTCGAGTTCCGTCCGACTCCTATAAGTCCGGTGGAGTCCTGTGCTGCAGATTCCTGGCCTTCAGGAACAACACTCTCTTTTTATCATATCTCCTTTAATTCCGGAGGAGATTCGAGCTCCGTCAACTCCTCTAAGTTTGGTGAGGTCCGGTGCTGCTGATTCCTGGCCTCCAGGAACAACACTCTCTTTTTCTCGTATCTCCTTTAAGTTCGGAGGAGATTCGATTTCCGTCCGACTCCTTTAAGTCCAGAGGAGTGCTGTGCTGCGAATTCCTGTCCTCCAGGAACAGCACTCTGCTTTTCTCGTATCTCCGTTAAGTCCGAAGGAGATTCGAGTTCCTTCGCAGTCCTTTAAGTCCGGAGGAGTCCTGTGCTGCTGATTCCTGGCCTCCCGGAACAACACTCTCATTTTCTAGTATCTCTTTTAAGTCCGGAGGAGTTTCGAGTTCCGTCCGACTCCTTGAAGTCCGGAGGAGTCCTGTGCAGCTGATTCCTGTCCTCCTGGAACAACACTCTCTTTTTCTCAAATCTCCTTTAAGTCCATCGGAGATTCGAGTTCTGTCCGACTCCATTAAGTCCAGTGGAGTCCGGTGCTGCTGATTCCTGGCGTCCAGGAACAACACTCAATTTTCCTCGTATCTAGTTTAAGTCCAGAGGAGATTCGAGTTCCGTCCGACTCCTTTAAGTTCGGAGGAGTCCTGTGCTGCTGATTTCGGGCATCCTGGTACAGCACTCTCTTTTTCTCGTATCTCTCTTAAGTCCAGAGGATATTCGAGTTCCGTCTGACTCCTTTATGTCCAGAGGAGTCCTGTGCTGCTGATTCCTGGCCTCTAGGTACAACACTCTATTTTTCTCGTATCTCCTTTATGTCCGGAGGAGATTCGAGCTCTGTTCGACACATTTAAGTCTGGAGGAGAACTATGTGGCTGATTCCTGGCCTCCAGGAACAGCACTCTCTTTCTCTCGTATCTACTTTAAGTCCGGTGGAGATTAGAGTTCGGTCCCACTCCTTTAAGTCCAGAGGAGTCCTGTGCTGCTGCTTCCTGGCCTCCACGAACTGCACTCTCTTTTTCTCGTATCTCCTTTAAGTTCGGAGGAGATTCAAGCACCGTCCGACTCCTTTAAGTCCAGAGGAGTCCTGTGCGGTTGATTCCTGGCCTCCAGGAACAACACTCTCATTTTCTCCTATCTCCGTTAAGTACGGAGGAGATTCAAGCTCCGACCGACTCCTTTAAGTCCGGAGGAGTCCTGTGCAGCTGATTCCTGGCCACAAGGTACAGCACTCTCTTTTTCTCGTGTGTCCTTTAAGTCCGGTGGAGATTCGAGTTCCGTCCCACTCCATTAATTCCGGAGGTGCCCTGTGCTGCAGAATCCTGGCCTCCAAGAACAACACTCTCATTTTCTCGTATCTCCTTTAAGTCGGGAGGAGATTCGAGCTCCGACCGACACCTTTAAGTTTGGAGGAGTCCTGTGATGCTGATTCCTGGCCTCCAGGAAAAGTACTCTCTCTTTTTCTCGTATCTCCTTTAAGTCCGGAGGAGATTCGAGTTCCGTTCGACTCCTTCATGTTCGGATTAGTGCTGTGCAGCTGATTCCTGGCCTCCAGGAACAACACTCTCTTTTTCTCGTAACTCCTTTAAGTCCGGATAAGATTCGTGCTCTGTCCCACTCCTTTAAGTTTGGAGGAGTCGTGTGCAGCTGATTCCTGGCCTCCAGGAACAGCACTCTCTTTTTCTCGTATCTCCTTTATGTCCGGAGGAGATTCGAGTTCCGTCCGACTCCTTTAAGTCTGGAGGAGTCCAGTGCTGTTGATTCCAGGCCTCTAGGAACCGCACTCTCTTTCTCTCGTATCTCCTTTAAGTCCGGAGGAGATTCGAGTTTTGTCCCTCTCCTTTAAGTCCAAAGGGGTCCTGTGCTGCTGATTCCTGGCCTCCAGGAACAACACTCTCTTTTTCTCGTATCTCCTTTAAGTCCGGAGGAGAATCGAGCTCCCTCAGACTCCTTTAAGTCTGAAGGAGTCCTGTGGGGTAAATTCATGGCCTCCAGGAACAACACTCTCTTTTTCTCGTATTTCTTTTAAGTCCGGTGGAGATTCGAGTTCCGTCCCACTACTTTAAGTCAAGAGGTGCCCTGTGCTGCTGATTCCTGGCCTCCAAGAACAACACTCTCTTTTTCTCGTATCTCCTTTAAGTCCAGAGGATATTCGAGCTTAGACCGACTCCTTTTAGTCCGGAGGAGTCCTGTGCTGCTGATTCCTGGCCTACAGGAACAACACTCTCTTTTTCTCGTATCTCCTTTAAGTCTGGAGGAGATTCGAGTTCCGTCCAACTCCTTTATGCTCGGAGGAGACCTGTGTTGCTGATTCCTGTCCTCCTGGAACAGCACTCTCTTTTTCTCGTATCTCCTTTAAGTCCGGAGGGGAATCGAGCTCCCTCCGACTCCTTTAAGTCTAGAGGAGTCCTGTGCGGCAGATTCCTGTTCTTCAGGAACAGCACCCTCTTTTTCTCGTATCTCCTTTATGTCTGGAGGAGATTCGAGTTCCGTCTGACTCCTTTAAGCTCGGAGGAGTCCTGTTCTGTAGATTCCTGTCCTCCTGGAACAGCACTCTCTTTTTCTCGTATCTCCTTTAAGTCCGGAGGGGAATCGAGCTCCCTCCGACTCCTTTAATTCTGAAGGAGTCCTTTGCGGCAGATTCCTGGCCTCAAGGAACAACACTCTTCGTTTCTCGTATTTCTTTTAAGTCCGGTGGAGATTCGAGTGCCGTCCCACTCCATTAAGTCCAGAGGTGCCCTGTGCTGCTGATTCTTGGCCTCCAAGAACAACACTCTCTTTTTCTCGTATCTCCTTTAAGTCCTTAGGATATTCAAGCTCAGACCGACTCCTTTTAGTCCGGAGGAGTCCTGTGCTGCTGATTCCTTGTCTCTAGCCACAACACTCTCTTTTTCTCGTATCTCCTTTATGTCCGGAGGAGATTTGTGTTCCGTCCGACTTCTTTAAGTCCGGCGGAATCCTGTGCAGCTAATTCCAGGCCTCTTGGAACCACACTCTCTTTTTCACGTATCAGCTTTAAGTCCGGAGGAGATTCGAGCTCCGTCCGAATCCATTAAGTCCGGTGGAGTCCGGTTTTGCTGATTCCTGGCCTGCAGGAACAACACTCACATTTTCAGGTATCTGCTTTAAGTCTGGAGGAGATTTGAGTTCCGTCTGACTCCTTTAAGTCCGGAGGAGTCCTGTGTTGCCAATTCCTGCCCTCCAGGAACAGCACTCTCTTTTTCTCGTAACTCCATTAAATACAGAGGAGATTGGACTTCCGTCCGACTCCTTTAAGTCGACAGGAGTCCTGTGCTGCTGATTCCTGGCCTCCAGGAACAGCACTCTCTTTTTCTCGTATCTCTTTTAAGTCTGGAGGAGATTCGAGTTCCATCCCACTCCTTTAAGTCCGGAGGTGTCCAGTGCTGCTGATTCCTGGCCTCCA
>JAMKQA010006135.1:0-15214 GCA_024699735.1 Posidonia australis | reverse complement strand
ATCTCCACTCCTTGCAATAGAGAGCATGGAATTAGTAGAAAATGCTAGAATTGCATGAAATCTAGGTAAATTTCCTTTCCTAGAATTTATTGTGATTTATTGAGGATTTATGGAGCATTTATGGGCATTTATGCTAGTGGTTGCGTTTTGGGTCGTTTTGACCCTTCTGCCTTTGTGATTTTGTATCTTAATGCTTGGTGAATGGATTTTAGTTTTGTTTGTTGGATTTTGGAGTAAACTTGAGGGTCTACACTATATGTTTTATGCAAGATTTTTAGTGTTTGTTTAGGAGGTCCGATCGGAAGTCCCAGTTGAGGCAATTTCGGACGATAGGGTTTGGGCCGTTTTCAGGTTTCGCAGAATTCAACGTACCGAATGGAAACGACATACCGAATCAGGAGATTTCGGCATACCGATTTTGTTCGGCATACCGTTTTTCTGTCAGTTTAGGTCATCTAGTCGGAATTCAGTTTTCCGTTTTTAGACGGTATACCGAATTTGACTTGAGTGTTGACCGTTGACCCTAATTCGACATACCGATTTAGAATCGGCATACCGAACCAGGGGATTTCGGCATACCAAATCTGATTTCGGCATGCCGATTCTAGGTCCAAGTGAGTTTTGTAATGTGTTTTCGATGACTTTCTGGATGCCGTGTTTTGTCCCTGTGAGAGAGGATTGTGGGTCATCAGTGGTGGTCCCTTGGGACACCTGATGTGTTATTTTGTCGAGGTTTTGGAAGAGTTTTTAAAAATATGAAAATGGTTTGGAAAATGGTTTTCAAAGGAATGTTTGGCTTGGTTTGGCAAATGATTTTCCTGATTTTCTGTCTGTGGGCCGAGGCAGCGTGGGATCGTGTCGTCGGGACCAGCGAATGTGACGACATTCTTGGGTGGTCGGGCCGAGATACCTGAGGCTGAGGGGCGTCGGGTCCTGAAGGTACGAAACTCCTTGACTGTCGTCTCAAGGCTAAGGTTGTGATCCGTGGGTTGAGGTGTCTTGTGGCATGACGGAGAGGTATGATACTCCTGCTGTCGCTGTGAGCACTGAGGCTCGGGTGTTGTCTGGTGTGGAGGTATGACACTCCCTCCTGAGTACCGTGTATGGAGGACGCCTTGAGGAGGCGTACCCTGTGGTGGACAGTGCGGGTGGGACACGTGCCCCGTAGCTAGTAGCGTCCTAAGAGACAGGACAGTCTTCCCATGGAGGGGTTGGCTTCTAAGGGTTCTCCTGTGAGAGGGGAATCGCAGGACGGTGATCGCCCCTACACAGGGTGGCTTCACCGTGGCAGTGCAGAATGTTGGGATCGCTCCTCGGTGGATTGCGTGTGGCCAGAGTTTGGTTGCCTGGCATCGGACTTCACGACTCACTGTGTGTGGTTTTGGCCATTGAGGACCGTTGTTTGTGGTTTTGGGCCAGTGAAGGCCTGATTTGTGGTTTTGGCCAGTGTGGGCCTGGTTTCTGAGGTTTTGAGAAAAGAGTTTGCGAAAGGAATTTAAAAGGAAAATTGATTATGGTTTTGTTTTCCGCAGTTTTCGTGGGATGCGTACTGGGTGACTTTGGTCACTCATGCGTTTTCCTTGTGGTTTTGTTCGCAGGTGCAGACATGCAATTGGTTTAGCATAGTGCATATAGTCTGGAGTCTGCTAGCCGCACACACAGGTTCCTGGTGGTTAGATATTTTACTGTTTAGATTTAGTTTTCCCGTAATTTAATTTGTTTAAATTATTGTGGAAAAATTTGAGACGTAACAAATAGAAATATTTTCATTTATTGTGATTTGTATTTAAATTTTAATCGAAATAGTTTCTTTATTTAAATATGGAAATTAGAAATTTATTATATTTAAATTATAAAAGTGAATTATCTTATTGATTTTGAGGTTCACTATAAAAGTAAATTATCTTTATAGCTGTAAACACTCCACTTTGACAACCACTCATCGACAAATTCCTTCTAAAAAATGCACTTCAATGACAACAAGGCATTTCCCACATCCAAATCCATTCCTACTCCAAATTAGCCCCCTAAAACCCTAAATCCAGATTTTAAACCCTAATACACCATAAACCTACCCTAAAATCAACCTAAAGCCTAGACCACAACAAGAGCCACTAACCCAAGCCCATCTAGTGGTTCATTACTTAATGAAACAGGCCAAGATCCAAGCTAAAGGGCCTGAATTAGGTCAATCGTGTGTGAGTACTACATACAAGTCGCACGAGTTTGGGATGTGGTTGTCCTAGGTCAATGACGGCAGACGAGGGTTTGAGTTGTCTTATCACCAAAGGAACATCAAATCTTTGCTTCCCATTGGCCCACCTAGATCTGGGCGTATCCTTTGAGTTTCCTGGACCATCATATCCTTAAACTAAACCTAAAACCCAATCAAATCCTATTGTTTAAATTCTAACCACTCATTTTAATCTATTTTCAAGCATCCAACGACTCACACCTCATTCTCCCTCCATCCACCTCTCAGCTCTTTCTCAACTTAGACCACCCTTTGGTTCTCTAGGCACACCAACCACCGCACTCACCTACCCAAGCATCCACCACCATCTCCGACCATTGTTTCTCCCCATCTTCGACCATTCCTCAATCCAATCCAAGCTTCCATATCATCCAACGTGTTGCATTGCTTCTTGGATAACTACACAGCCTTGTCCTAACATCTTTTGCATCCCTAACAACCCCATCCACCTCTGACCGACGAAAAGCCACTCTATCACCTCCTCCATCACATCAAGCACCTCATCCCATTCCAACCACCTAATTCAGACCAATGACTGTATACAACCCAGACCATCCACTGCGTTGTCTCACCCACACTTTCAACACCTTCACCGACTTCTCACCATTGTCTCCGTTGCCTTGGAGTGTAGCTAATCAGAGTGACGCCATCGCAAGCTGTCGTCGGGAAGGACAACCTGTCTACACATGCAGGTAAACCTCTCCCTCCGTTGGTCGTGCCTGGTCGTCTCTGTTTGGGTTACTTTGTTTCTCTATGTTCTGTCAGTATGCATCTCGTTTGAATTATTCCCATACTTTTTGTCACTTATCCATCATGCATCCATGGATGCCAGCAAAGGGTTTAAACAACCCGTGCAAGACCAATGGCCCGTAAGCATGTTGGCAGCCTATCCCGACACATCATTCTCTTCCTTACTCTTCATTGAACATTCTTGGATGTTCGTTGATGCTCTTGGCCGCCTCTATGGTCGGCCAAGCCCTGAACTACGACAGAGCTCGATGTCGACGTTGAGAAAAGGACGCTGACATGCATCCATGCTTGTATTGCATCTCCTAGTCATCCCTTATCATCTCCTCTCGCCTCCTTCCACCTCAGACAGCCCCTACAGGGCTCATCAGGACTCATGATTGGATTCCATGGCTGTGAGAACCAGTGACATCCGGCAACTGTAGATGAACATTAGGGAAGCCATTCATGCATCCTAGGACCACACCACCTGCACACATCTGTTCACTGTAGTTTACTCTTGCATCCCCATTGATTGTTTACCCATCTACATCGATAAAAAGGTCTCTAGTCTACAACACCTTATGGCACGTGTACAGGATGCGTGTGTGGGTCGCGTAGGTTTGTTAGATCTAGAGCAGTCCTGCTGGCCAGAGCACTTGCATGCATCTTGCATTGGCTTTCAATCTTACATTCATGAATTCAGATGTTATCCACTACTTGAGCACATACCCCTCATGCATTCTAGGTTAATGGCATTTGAGTTTTCAATTCTTTCATTATGCATTTTATACTGCCATACAATACCCAAACTTGCTCATCAACACATCTCATGCATCATGATCTATGCTCTGTTGATCAATTTTCTTGCATATTTCCATCTACATCGGCATGACATTAAGCATACATTAGCATTGACGACACAAGCGAGCTATTAGCCTAAGAAAGATCAATTTTTTAGGCACATAGGGGTGTCTAATACCTTCTTCATGTGTAATAAGAGTCTTTATCCTTTTTCTAGTCTACAATAACTAATGTGTTGCATCTATTAGGCACGGAACATGCACACACATACATATACATTCATCCACGTTTATTTGCATCTTTTTCTTTCACTTTTATGCATTCGATTTTTCAATCCCCATAGACCAGGTAGCGACTTCATTTTTGTTTTCCTTATCCTTTGTTTTATCTTCTTTTCCTTGGTATTTTCTAGTTTAGTATTCTTCTTCAGATTTAATATCTTCCTCGAATTCCTTCTTCGCGAGTCTTATTCGTCAGCATAGTCACAATGGTAATTAATGGTATTTATATTTTAAGGGAGAGACCTTATTTTCCTTACAAGACATAATGCTCATATGTAGTGGCTTGTTGCATCATTCATAATTTTATTAGAAGAACTTAAGGTGATGATTATTATTTCAATTGTGAAATTGATCTAGAAGTTGACACTAATGTATTTGTCCTTCTAGTAGAACAAAGTGTTGGTGATGTACTTCATAGAACCATATATCAACAACTTTGGCACAATCGATAAAACTAATGTTTGGAAACTAGTTTTTATTCTAATTGTGGAGTAAGTGAAACTTTATCATAATTTATATGATTTTATTGTTTAAATTTCGTTCAAATGTATGAATTTTAATTTTTAAGTATGTAGAACTCTTTTTAAATTAAATTATTCGTACAATTCAATTTGTTCTTAATAATCCAATTTTTTGTAAAGTTTTATCTTTTATGTATGATAATATTTACTTTATTGTGATATTTATTGTTAAAGTTCTGTCAATGGTAGTTTTGTCATCTCAAAGGAAGTTATAATTATCCTTTGTTATCCATATTGAGCCAATAAAAAAAAGGTTATCCATACAAGGATCATTGTTTTTGAACCAAATAGTTTTCAAGATTAAAATAGTTTAACCCCAACAGAGGGTTAGTTATCTTTTAGAATTTATCGCCAATCCAAATGGGAGCTTAGCAACATTGACATTCCTTAAGAACAAGTAGCCCAAGCGTATAAGTGACATAACTTTCCTTGATCACATTCTTTAGACTAGCATGCTGACTTACTTTTGGTTACAAAGAGAAATCCATCGAAGAACATCTATAGACAAGAAATAAATTATTTAAATATCAAGAAAAAGAGTTATATTGTGGGCAAAGATAGTCGACAAGGTTAGAATGAGGATGACTGCTAGCAGTTTTTTCTTTTTTTGGAAAAGTATGTCTTTTACTTTAATCTGCTATCCTAAATAAACAGCATGCTCTCGGGCAAGGTCAATAATTTGCCATCTCTTACATGTTCAATAGTCAAGATAAGTGTAATTTACAGCTAACATCTTTTCATAACAGACAGAATTAATGAAGCATAAAATAAATACATGTTGTGAAAGTAGATTAAATTAATGGAACTCCTTGAAATCAATGGACGCTTGAGGATGATTCACTCTAATGATTGATTCTGCTTGTGAATAAATTACGAAAAGTGGGTATTCCATATTTATCAATTTTCTTTATTGTCGCTTTTTGGCATCTCATAAAATTTTGGTTGACCTTAAAGTTTGTTTTTATGCGGCGTTGACAAAATTTTGAGCAAAATTAGTATGGAATTCTAAAATAAGTTATATAATTCTGTCCAACGAGTAATTGATGATGATTAACAATCTGATGCAAACAATCAAGTGCACTAAAGTTTAAACTAGTTTACCAAAACAGCATAAGAAAAAAGAAAAGGTGAAGTTGATGAGCTCAAAACACTCACTTATCAAGAATGAACAATGTGGTGTTCTCAGGATCCTTGAACTTCAAAGCCAGCTTCTTCAAGAACCCCGGCTTGTCGTCCCCTCGGTACGCAATCGACACCGCCTTCTTCTTAATCCCCCTCAGATCCGGACTCCCCGACTCCTTCAACTCCTTCCCCTCCCTAATATCAAGCAACAGCGCACCACCGTCCCCCAATCTCGCATAAGCACTCGTCGCAGTCTCCACCCCAAACTTCTGCGGTTCTCTCCCCAGAATCTGCAACAGAATCAGCGGCACGGCCAACGCGACAGCTCCGCCTCCGACCACCAAAGGGTTCTCGGTCCCAAACCTGAGAATCCCGTCCACAAACCCTCCGACGTCAACGTCCGCCCCACCTCCTCTGCCGTCCCCTGCGGATTGTGCCAGAGCCTCGTCGTACGTGAGCGCCCTGGCCAAGCCAGATCCAGTGAGTAACGAGGAAAGAACCGCCAAGCTCCCGTCGATCGTCTTCTGGGTTTCTGTGGGGAATTTTGGGAACTTGGGTAGGAAAAGCCTTCTAGGTTCTGGTTTCCTGTCGGGTTTTTGGAGGGACGAGAGGGGAGTGACGCCTGCAGCATTGAGGACCTCCATTGGCGGGTGGGTTGGGGAGGTGGAGATGGGAAATGGGTAGGATCAGGAAGTGGAGGAGAAGGTTTGGAAGCGGAGGGCTCCTGGCATGGGTAGGTTGGCGGTGACGGGAAGTGGAACGTCACTGTGGCCTGGGACAAGAAGAAGAAAACAGTGAAGGTTTTTCGGGTGGTGAGGTGGAGGGAAGGAGATAGGTTGAGAACCAATGAGAGGGTGACATGTGTGGTGTGAGGATTAGACATGGCTCGCTTTACGTGGACGTGAGCGGTTGAGAGTGTTTTGGTGACGATTTTGGTGATTGTGGGGCCTTTGAATCTTTGTAGTACTTGAAAGCGACACAAAAGCAAAACCAAATGTCGTAGTACACGGTTAGACAACTTCTACAGAAATAGTACTTGATTCCAATATGAGATATGAGATTTGAGGGAACCTAGAGAGAAATCGTCCCACAAATTAAAAAAAATACTTCAAAGTTAGTGTAACTGTCCCTGAGATGTAATTAGCAGTTGTTAGTTGAGAGAGTAAAAAATCAAGTGAAAAAAGAATTATTATTATTGTCTCAATAGCTTCATTTAGTGTATGAGAATTGACTTGAGAAGGATGATCTCAAGGGGGTAGGCTCGGGAGGAAAATAATACTGTGGTTCTGGAATTGTTTCATGGATTTAAGAGAAACCTTATTCAACAGATCTAGCCTATACGCAAATTAAGATGATAGAATTGTGGTACGGTTTGAGAGGCGAATTGACTACTCTCTCCATAGAGACATGTTCGGCATGATAATGCCTTTGGCCAGCAATTCCTATAACTAAACCTTGAGTTTCTTTGATTCAGTTAGTGCCATATGATATGAGGGTTTCGAGATAGAGCTAAATCTTAGTACCAAATTGATAAAGAAGTTAACCTCCCTTTGTGGTGGTATACTTTGCTAATCATCAGAAGAAAAAAAACATACAACTGAATATTCACATACAATTGAAATATTGTAAATATCCAAATCAAATGATGTAGAGGTAATAATAATAGTTAAGTATCCCATACAATCCTTTACCAATGATTTATAAACATTTATTGTAGAAATAAGAAACTTGGGCTCACTGTCGTGCTCACCCTACATAGAAAGAAAAGCTTCACCAACAATCTCAAAATACACTCTCCTCTCTACACAATCAATCACTGTTAAATGTTGAGTTAGCCAATCCATGCCTAGTATGATATCATTCTCTTATATGTTCACAATAATCAGGCTAGCCTTGAAGCCCCTGCCATTAAACGTGATGTTAATTGATCACAAATACTTCCATACAAGATTGTTCTCTCCTAGTAGCATCACTATGTTGAGATAGAAAGCCAATCTAGTTGGTCTATCCCTCATCTTCATCGCAAAAGGCTTAGAAATAAATGAGAATAAACTCTCTAAGTCAAACAATATCTTAGCCATCTAGTCTGTCATAAGAAAAGAACCTAAAAGATAATCATACAAAATAATCAGAAAAGCAACAACTAAAATTAAATAACAGCTTAGAATGCAAAAGAGTTACAAGCAAATACATGGGGGGGTTACACAAGTACAACAACTATTGTTTCTTACCCTCCACAACATCTCTAAATAACCATTGTAACGCCTTGATCCTGGGCATGGTATCAAGATTACAGTATTATAAGTAAAATTATACTAATTATAGTAATAATTAAATAATTGTAACTAAGGCTCACCTTTAGGAAACGATGTGCTGCTAGAAGTTCCTACTCTAGCATCAGAACTCGACTGCATCGGACCTGCACCTAAAAAACAGCCAAAGTACACGTGAGTGATATCTAAGTCACCTAGTACGCACCTCAAACACACATACAACAAAATCCAGTAAAATTACTAAAAACATAGCTTTTAATTTATAGAATTTGGTTTTCTTTTGAAAATCCACTTTAGAACATCATTTCCCTTTCCTTTTAAAATCACTTGGAAATCCATTCCTAAAGCCACATTCTCTTTCCTTTCAAAATATTTGGAAATCAGTTTCCAAAACCACGCTCTTTTTTCAAAACTCATATTTCTTTTCAATGCTTGGGATTTTTTCCCAAATCCAAAATCATTTTCAAAACTCATATCTCTTTCCTTTATACATTTTTAAAACCATTCTCATATTTCGAGAAACCACATTCTCGACTAGGTCCAGCCTAAAATACAATGTCTCACAGGACTCAATCCTAGTCAAACCACATTTAGGACCATTCACAAGTCCAATCTTAGTCAAACCACATTTCTTTCATTTTCACAAAACCACACAATTTTCTTATTCATTTCCACTTTTCTTTATTAATGTTACCTTGATCAGGGGTAACTAAGCACATAAGCAGTAGGTGATGACACAATTTCCCCTACTTCCTTGCACTACTGCGGGAAGTTTCCCTTACAAGAGGACATCGCCTTGGCCCACTGGCCTCAATTTCTTTTCATATGCATGGAGATATGTCTTTATCTAACGTCCCATTGGTGACTTGAATATCCAGATTCACTTACCCAGGCTTAGCCTATACCATCGGTGACCCAGACACCTAGGTCTCATATTCCTCGGCCCAGCCTACACCGTCTCAAGCTCGGTGACCCAAACACCTAGGTGCATATACCAAGGCTCAGCCTATACTGTTTCAAGCTCGACAACTACGGTCGTATCTAGCAATTGATATCTAATCAATTTGTCGACACCAACCCCCATGATTTCACAACACATTATTAGTGTTCATTTTCAAAACTCTTAAATTTTCTTTTCAAAACCATTTCCATTTCATTCTTTTTGTTGTAGGAAAATATCCATGCAACACATGACCCTCTACTGAGGTCCTAACTCAATTCATGAAAAAACATACTTTAAAATCATAAATTAGGTCTCATGCCCAAAATTACATAAAACCACATATTAATCACTTTTATTTATTTTTAGGGTTTCAAACCCAAAACTATTCCCAAATTTACTTATTTGGGTTCCATATTCCTCTATGACATTTACATGGGGAAGACATCCTAAACATATGCTCATTATCTATTTAAAACCATTAAATCTTCATTTTTCTATTCACATTCATATATCAGGGCCAGGGAAAAATTGATAGACTGAAAACTAGGTTTGGTATACCAAAAATCTCTAGTTCGGTTGATCGAGTGATTTTGGTATACTGAAACTAGGTATTCTAGCTTAATCTGACAGGAATTCGGTATGTCGAATCCAGTTTGGCATGCCGAATTGCCCATGTCCAGAACACCTCCCCTGTTTACTAACCCATCATTCTCCAAAAATGGGAGCCTACAACGGACCCCCCAAACATGCATCATAAAACGTGGATAAATCATGAGGTGTAGACCTTTGAGTCTACTTCAAAACCCCTTAAACCATTCATGAATCCATTCATTATGCAAGCCATACGAAAATCATAAAGGCATGGAGCTTGTTTTGAAACACTATAGTATGCACACTAAAAACTTGCATAATTCCACAAAAATTCATCCTAATCTCATGGTCTCTACACAAACACATCATGCATCTCATTCCACTCCTATCTATCATTTTTCCATGATTTATCATATTTTATGGATAATTATCATACATTTTGCTCATTAAGCTAACAAGGTGAAACAGAAGGAGAAGAAGGGGTCGCGTACCTCAAATGGCACTTCGACGACCTCCTAGCACTCCAACGGACCCCTGGTGACCCATGACGGCAGTGCACACAGCTCAGCTCTTCCTCCTCTCCCTCAGGCTTGCACAACGTTCCTCCTCTCCTTCTTTCTCTTTCACAGCTGCCCTCCCTCCATTCCTCTTCTCATTTTCCTCCTCCCGCGTTGGCCTCCCATCACGTTGGAGGGGATGGGGAGACACAGGCTACCGTTTTGTGGTGGCACGAGTCGGGGAAGAAGAAGAAGACGGAGATGGGGATGGAGGCTCATGAGGGAAAAGTGAGAAAACGGAAAGGAAGAAAAGAGAAAAGGACAGACATGCAAACCGTGACAACTGTGCATCCTCAAACCGGACTTCACATTGGTTCCATATCATAAACAGGTGCACAGAAAGCTAACCAAACCCTCACACTCACAAGAAACAACAGATTATCCATTAATAAACCATTTATATAATATTACAATTAATTACATGGTTTACAATTAAAATGGATAATCAAGCCTAGGTGTCACAGCCATGCATTAGGTGCGGTGATGGAGAAGACGCAACCCTTGGTTGGCAATCATGGTGCATCGCTTGCTCTCTTGGGAGAATTGTGACAATTCTTTTTTACATGCCCTAGCTTCCTATAGTTATGGCACACCACCTAGGCCAATGCTTGTTGTTGACATGGGCAATTTGCAACAATGTGCCCCACCTTGCCACAATGAAAGCAAGAGCTCCCACATTGCATACTAGTACTAGAAACTACATGACTAAACCAAGTACTACTCCTGCCTACGAAACTATCTCCCATTAGAAACACTATCAACTCTTTGCTTTCTCTTCCTCCCATAGCTCTCCCATAGCTCTCCCAGAACTCTAAGCACTCGAGAAGGAGAACCGCTACGTAGAGAACTACAATGTAGAGGACATCTTGGCCTTCTCCTTAGGATGACTATCCATGTACTTCTTGTATTCATTCTTAAAGCAAGATGCCATCTCTAACACCATCTGGCACCGAGAAGCCATAACTTTCATCTTTAGTCTCAATTATAGACCCTCCAAAAACCTTTTGGCCTTTTGCTAATTGGAATCAAAAGTTTGACCAAATCGCTCTAGAAGAGTGAAAGCAACCTCATACTCATTCCCATTCATGATTTCTTACTGTAAACTCTTGAGCTCCTGATCCAATCTATCCTTCTCATGGTTAGGAAAAAATTTCTCATAGAAGGTTTCCTCAAAGTCCTTCCATCCAATCCCAACTATCACAGAATTCAGGAATTGTAGATGCCATGTAGCTTTCCATTACTAATCAACGTCACCTTCCAATAGGAAAGTAGCTAGTTGCACTTAGTACTCCTTTGAACAGGTCATGCTCTCCAAAATCTTCTTAACTCTCTTTAACCATGCCTACTCTCCATAGGCTTGACTCTACCCTTGAACGTCAGTGCATGCAACCACTTCAACTGGTGTAGATGTAGATCTCCTAATGACTCACTAGAACGACCCTTACTTAAGGTGCTACAGCCTACATCCCTTACCACTTGCTCCCCTCATTGGAGTTGGAACCTGAAGTAGAGGCCTTACCCTTACCGTAGTGAGACATTTTGCAACAGAGACGAAGCACCAAAGAAAAGCTTAGGAAAAATAAGCAATAATATCAAAGGTGTAGATATATTATGCCATGCAATTCTAAGGAGTCACAAGATCGAATACCCTAAGTTAGTACATTTAGTGTACTGAAAACTCTTACACTAAATTTGTAATGACCCCTATCGTCATAGTCCAAATAAAACCTAAAACAAGTACTATATAATTATCAATCACAAGGTATAATGTAAAATAAATTACAATTAAACATTCAATCCAAGAACCTGTGGTGTGTGGCTACATGACTTTTTTTATACACATTAGAAAGTGAAACTGCTGCTAATCTGCATCTGCAAAGCTCAAACCACAAGTACTCATGAGTGATCACCAAAGGTCATCCAACACATACTCTATAATAGAATTGGAAAAACTCAAAACTTTGACAAGCCAAATTGTGCCTCAGACACGCAACCAAAATGTGCAAATGCTAGCTCTATAGTTCAATTGATTGCAAACAAACCTGAAACTCACCTTTAGAACCAAAGGCACAAAAAGAAATCAAAATCTCTTGGGAGCATGTAGAAAATCTCTAAAATATGTACCTCTTGCAAATCTCGAAGCCTTAAAACACAAAACCACCAAAAAACATGATGCATTCAATCTATATGATATGCATCAAAAGGTCATATCAAAAGCTGCTAAAAATACCACACAAAAAACTTGTCTTACTGCTTGTCACCAAGCAACCAATTTTGTCCACAATTAGCCATTGAAATGCACTGCACTGTCATAGATGAATCACTCTGCAAGGAAGTCACCCGTCCCAAGTCCTCCCTCTAAAGAAACCTCGAACTATCCACTCTAAGGATGTCATCAAAAGCGAGACACGTGTATATCACATTCTTGCCAAATTCCATAGGGTGTGTCCTTTCAACATCCTAGTCGTAGTACCCAGAGCAACTAGAGTCTCATACCTTCAAGTACAATCAGCATCTAAACTCTTAGACCTCAACCTTGGTCCTGTGAATGACAACTGTGAGGTATCATACCCCTTGAGTTTGTCGACACTTATCAACAACCTCTTGATTTCCAAATCTCAACCTAGGCCTTGTGCTCGACAATTTAGGAATATTGTCATATCCTTTAGCTTATGGGTTCACAAAACAAATTAGTAGTAAAACTTTTAAAAAAACATTCTCATCATGTTTCTAAATCATTTTGAAAATATTTTAAAATTATACCAAACACTAGATTAGTCACAAACTAAATTAGGCCACAACCTCATATTGTTCATGTCAAAATCACATGGCATAACCACACCACTCACACATATTACTGTAATGACTCCCAAATCGTTACCTCTCAAACCTAGCCACATGTTTCATTTTCTTTTTATCTTTTTATTTCAATTACAATTCCACTAATTCTGAAACCAAATCTAAGCATGAATTACTAAGTATATTTAATAGAAATACAACTAATAACTAAACACTCATCAGAATTTTTGATGTGTGGGAATGTGACTCTTTCCTATGTACACTAGTAATACTAGCTCTTAATACTACACCTGCAAAAATCACAATTCAGAACACACATGTGTGATCACTCAAAACGGTCACCAAGCATACACCCCACCTAACACACCAAACAACTTGGCAAACAACATCGAGGAAATAGGCGTAACCACGATAGAAGCAAGTTAAGTCCTCAACACCATAATACCACAACACCATAATAGGGTAATCCATTGTTGCTCAACAAACAACAAATCCTCTAAAACGTGCATTTAAAACACTTTTCCTTTCAAAATCATATCCATGTTCTTTTAAAATCCCTTATGCATACTTGCAATGCCTACTCCAGCAAGTTAAGTCCAATACCACACCAAAAGCTACACAGGCACAAACACCTTAAAACCAATATCAAGCCATCGCTCAGCAAAACACTACAACACCACAATCTACTCTAAACTAGAGCAACAATACCAAAGCCACAGAGCCACTGCTCCAAGACACGGTCTCTTCTAGACCAGAGGCTGGTTTCAAGAACTAAGATACAACAAAAGCCACGATGCCACTTTGGTGCAACCACCACAAACAAACAACGCAAGCACCACAAACAAACAACGTCACTTTGGTGCAAAACACCTTGCCACACAAGCTTAACACCATAACCATAAGTCAAGCACAATGCATCATGTTGCCCAACGTCAAGCAACCAACACTAGCCACAAGTAGTCTACTAAAGAGCTACCATGGTGTCTACACTACTACGGACAACTACCCTATGGGAGAGTCTGCCCGTCTAGGCATTCCACCACCTGTAGGACCCTTAAAAGATTAACCACACACCAGGAAAGCTTGCTTACCCTACACCTAGGCAAAGCTATCCCTCCACTTGAAGGACAAACCACAAGATATGCCCTCTAGGCATTCTAGCTTGGTGCTTAAATCCTACACCTAAGCTTTGTCAGCACTCACCAACACCTTGGTTCTCATAGCAACCAGGGTGTCATGCCTAGCTACGTAGGAGTCTTATACCTCTTGAGTCTATTGTCACGATACCATTAGGTACAGGCAATACCTTAAGCCTCGACATTGAGAGCAACTGGAGTATCATACCTCTAGGTTTAGACGACACCTCAACTAGTGGACACCAACATTGGCCTTGTGAATGACAATCAAGGAGTATCATATCTCCAAGATCTGATGAATAGTTGTCTCAGCCTCTTGGTCTCAAGACTTCAACCTAGGCGATGTACTCAACCAACCAAGAGCATGGCCACATCCCATGGTTCTAACAACATGACCTTTGATTTCATGGTCCACCACAAAACAAACCACAGAAAACTCTTTTCAAAACCTTTGCAAAACTATGTATTTTCTTTCCAAAACTCTTTTGACAAACTATTTTGAAACCATTTAAAATCACACCTCAAAACATCACAAAACATAGCCTATACATCTCCTTGAGCAGCCCTAGAAAACCACATCATGGGATCATTGTAGTTCTAGAGTGTCACACTTAATCCACGACAACAACCCAAGAAAAACACCTAAAATACACCAAATGGGGAAACAAAGGCGCCTTCTAGGCATAAGGTTTACCCAAAAAATCCCACAAAGAAACCCAAGCAAAGATCTTGAAGCCCCATTCAATTTACAAGACTGAACACCAACACCAGACACACCCAGAACTCTAAGTCCTGGTGCCAAAGTGTAAGATACTTACTGTGATCGTGTCGAACCCTTAGGGAGGCGGGAAGGGGATCACAGCCATGCCGGGATGGCGAAGGCGCAAGGATAAAAGAAAAAAGGAAAGGGAGTCGCCACCTAGTCTTTTATGGGAAAGACGAGGAAAACCACAAAAGGATGAATGCATGTGATGCAGATGGGAAGGTTGGATGTCTGCTAACCAATCGATGGGTAAGGATTCTTATTACGCACGAGGAAGGTATTAGGCACCCTCGTGCGCTCAAGAAACTCGGTCTTTCTAGTCCTAATGCTTGCTAAGGGTTTGATGAATGCGTGTTTGCCTATTCTATATGCTCGTGCACGATGATGATTGAAACATGTCATGTCAAAGTAAAACAAAGTCAAAAAGGGGAAAAAGATTATTTC
>JAMKQA010006134.1:0-18775 GCA_024699735.1 Posidonia australis | reverse complement strand
CATTTGCATCCCATGCATTCATCCTTTTGTGGTTTTCCTCGTCTTTCCCTTAAAAGACTAGGTGGCGACTCCTTCCCTTTTCTTTCCTTCTTTCTTCTATCCTATCCTTGCGCCTTCGCCATCCTGGCATGGCTGTGGTCTTCTCCTTCCCACCACTCCCTCGGGTCGGGCATGGTCACACCATCCACATACCAAGTAAGTGTAGACACCCCCATATACTTGCAATTGGACTAAACCCCAAACTAAAAACCCTTAAACCCTAAATAAACCCTAAAATCCAAACAAAACCCTTAAAACAAAAAAAAACCTTAAAAATCAAAAAAACCCCTAAAAACCCTAACTCAATCCCAAAACCTTAGAATTAATCCAAAACCCAAAGATTAATTCAAAATTGTAAATAAAATCCATAATAAAATTTAAAACCCTAGAATTGATCAAAAATCCTAGGATTAATTCAAAACCTTAATTATAACCCTAAATCAAAAATTAAATTTAAATCTCAAACCCTAACAACCATAACCACATCCCACTTCACTTTAACAATCATAACCACTTCCCACTTCACTCCAACAACCATAAACACTTCCCACTTCAATTTAACCACCTTAACCACTTCCCACTTCTTCTTAACCACCTTAACCACTTCCCACTTCACCCAAACAACCTTAACAACCTTATACACCTCCCACTCTAACCATAACAACAAACCAAGAAATTTGGAAGCCTATAAATACCCACCATTTGCATGGGAAAAAGGAGGAGAAAAAAGGAGAGAAAAAAAGCTTGGAAAAATCCCAAGGAGAGCTAGCAAGCTATTTTCCCTCAGCCAAGGCAACCAGAGAGTTCTAGGAAGAGAGAGGAAGCTTGTGGAGGGGAAAAATCAGAGTTTCAAGTCATCTTCGGTGAGCTCTGGCAGTCAACAACTCTGTCATATCAGGTATGCCCTCCACTGACATCAATTTTAGCTTTTCTGGTCTCCCTCCATCTTCCTCGAGCGATTTCAGACGTGCTAGTGGTTTTCTCTGGCTGGAATCAAAGTTTCTAGTCTCGCCGGAGTCGTTTTCCTGTGACCTATGTGTGGGAATGAATCTGCTGCTCAAATCGTGCCCCAAAGCCTATGGTCATCCTCCCTTGGTGTTCCTCAAGCTTCTCAAATACTCTGGATGCCCCATTGGTCCCCCCTACAAGCCTTCAGTGGAAGCTCGCCGGAGTTGCAGCCACCGTCGCTGGAGAAGAAGGGTTGCAGAGAAGGCGACTTGATGCTCTGCGCTTCGCAGCAATCCACTGACCTCTGGGAAACGTCCTCTAGCACTTCTCCAGCTCAACAAAGCAACCAAGGCCTTGAATTGAGCCACGAGTAATCTCCACCACCGCCGTCGCTGGAGCGCCGCTGCAACTCAACCAAGAGAGAGGGGAAAGGCTTGATTCTTGTTGCAAGATGAGGGGAAATCATCCTCTCAGCATCCCCAAGCTACCTGGATCCCTGGATCACCGCATCGTAGCCTCTAAAGCCTCATTTTCCGGTGTCGTCACTAGAGTAGCCACAACGGCAGGGGAGATGGGCAGCCCATTCCAGCCACTTGCCCTCAGATCCAAACCGCCAGATCCTCTTCTTTTCCTCTATTTTTGCTCATCGTGTAGTTGGATGCAAGATCAGGCCATGGGAAAGATTGTGAGTGCAATCCAGTCATCGTCGCTGGTGAGATATGTTCGCCGACGACTATCGGTCCTTTTCTTTAAAAAAATAGTAAGTTTTCTTTGAATAAACTTCTGATACTTTTGTTTTCTTACAATTAGGTCTTTATTTTCTTACGCACGGGTCCTTTTTCTTACTTTTATGTCCCTACACATTTTTTTTAATCATTTGAATAATGTTTGTCTTGAAATAATGCAGTGTGACCACTGTAAATTCTTGAAAATGTTTTCCAAGCTTTAAAGTTAGACAAAAGCCCTCTGATTTGCTTTTCATGCATTTAAGAATTGAAGTTTTGCATTTAAAACCCTAAACTTTGTTGAAATAGTTCTGAATGCATATTTCACGGTCAAAATTGCAAGTTAAACCTTGAGAATTCAAATATTTGCTCAAATGTGACCTAAATTGCATTTTAGCTCCTAAATTTCACTTATTTCTCACTGAATGCATGTTTTCTAGGGTAAATTTACATGTCAGTCGTTGGAAATTTCTATTTTCAAACATGGACTCTTTTGCTTGCTTATTTTGTCTTGAATTTCTTCGAAATTGCAATAAATACATGTATTGATGTCAAAATTGCATTGCCCTCTTGGAATCTTTAATTTGACCAAAAATACATAGATTTACACATTTGACCCCAGATTTTTCAAAATTACAGGAAATGTGTTTTTCAATGTATTTTTGCTAATTTAACTTCAGAATTCCAGTTTTCACTCAAAATTTGGGATTTTTGCACAAAAGTCCTTGGAATTTACATTTTTACACTCATACATGCATTTTGTACATTTTGTTGCTATTTTTCTTGCATGTTTTCTCGTATTTTCTTCCTTGCATCGTGCACGCATTTCTAACCCATTTCAACCTTGGTTTTCCCATTGTTTCCCGGATTTCTTCTGACTTTCGTGTTTTTGATTTGATTTGGCTTTCCATCGCCCAAGGGTGTACATTAACAAGCATAACAATGCCAACATTGTCCCAAATGAATATTATTTTCTACAATTTGATTTTCTCGGATTTCATCGAGTTTCTGCTGATTTGCGTGACGCTTTCTGAGAGTTTCTCGATTTTCACGATTTTCCTCATCGCCCACAGGCGTACAGTAAAGCAGCAATCTCAATGCCTACATTTGTCCCTCAGACTAAATTTTTTCCTTTTATTCATTTCTTCTCATTGATTTGGCATGTTTTCACAGTCACTTTAAGCATGTGCATTCAGAGTAGGCAAACATACACACAATAGACCATTTGCAAGCAGAAAACCTAGAAAGACTGAGTTCCTCGAGCACATGGGGGTGCCTAACCCCTTCCCCATACGTAACAAGAATCCTTATCCTTTCTCTAGCCCGCACTGATTTGTGCATTTCATCCATTAGGCAAGGAGCATGCATATGTTTTCTTCACCTTGGTTTCTTTTGGATTTTTTCCTTTGTGTTTGGTTTTCCTCGTCTTTCCATTAAAAGACTAGGTGGCGACTCTTTTCCTTATCCTTTCTTATCTTTTCTAGGTGTTTCCGAGTCTAGTCTTCTTCTCCAGATTCACCATCTTTGTCGTGACCATATCAAGACTCCAAATGTGCTTCCACGCACCGTAAGGAGAGTCGTGCAGGGTTCCACCGGCATGGTCACAGGAACTGGCGACTTTGCTGGGGATAACCAGATTCCAGCTTTCGTTTTGGTTTTCTTACATGTCTTTGGTCTATATACTTTGTGCTTGTTTGCTTGTTCTATTTGCTTTTACATATTTGACTAAACATGCTTTTTTGTGCCTTTTTACACCATTATCATGCCACCGCACATGCACATGACCTAATTCATGTTTTTTGTTGAGAGACTTGCTTTTATTCATGTACTTGTGAGCACTATACTATTGCAAGTCATATTCATGCCTTTTGCCTCATTGAGTGATTGTTTAGATGCCATGATAGTGTGTTTTATCCCCTTTTTGTAATTGCCAAGATTTGGAGAGTAGAGACATGTTTGCTTCCCTATCTGGTTAAAATAAAATACACAAACTCAGACAAACAAATAATAAGGCATAACTAGAGACAAATGCTCACAATTCCCATGGTTTAATAAAACGCAAGTAAAAGACACAAAAGCATATTGCATGAATGATCATTTTAAAAAGCATGCATCTTCTCCTCTGAGTCCACCCACAATTTGCGAAGGACTATTTTGGTAGCCCATTCTATAGCTTTGGCATAGGACGTGTTCTAGTTTGTCTCCCCTTGTCCGAGGTCTTGTCGGTGCTAGTAGAGGGTACAGCTCCATGCTACTGCAGGAGACGAGGCCACCAACGCACCACCTGTTCACTACCTACACTCTAGCCAGGATTTAGAACAGGAACCTTACTTTTCTGACCAGAGTCAAAACCTAAAACCCATGAGTGTGTCCTATGTGGTCAACCCCATATGGGACATGCATGGTGAGAGAGTGCACTTTAGGACATTCATCTGCATTGTGTGTCGTGGCATGCCACTTTAATAACTCGCATTGTCTTTATGTCGTTTTCCTGGTTCTGATACCTATTTCTTTTGCTTGTCTTCTCTGGTAGCTTGTTGTGAGGTCCTTAGTTAGGAGCTCAAGTGTCTCTGTTGCTGGCAGCCTCCCGTGGTTGTTTTCTCTTGCCTTTTCCGAATTACTGATCACTTTTTGACTGTAGTTCATCTTAGAGCTCGTGTGTTTGTCTTTGCCGCAGTTCCATTCATATTCGCTCACGATCAGCCATGGCCCAACCGACCAGCGAGCCCCCTATTGTTGTTCTAGAGGAAATCCCAGATTCGGTTCCTCCATCTTTCACTTATTCCAATTTCCCTTCCCTCCATACATTCCGTTTTGGAGTTCAAGGGGACTCTGAACCAACTTTGGGGTATTCGCAGGCACTCATCACTTAGGAGCCAGTCATCGAATCCATTGCAATGATTTCTACATAGGTTCTGGAAGTGCCAGATGCACCACTTTTCTTCGGGTTGTCCTGTTCCAGGAATTCAGTCAACTGCGGCTACTTCTGCCATAGGGCCCGTCCCTCTCCCACTCTTGCCTTCTGACCCATCCATCGGTGAGTCTTTCACAATGCAACCACAACATCTGATGGCTCTCACAAGGTGGTTGCAGTGCATGGCTCTCTATCCAGGTCCTACTTCTGCTCCTTTTCCCTTAACCCCTGAGGTTCCCATGTAGACCACCTTAGCATTGCAGGCTCATTCCACAGCACTATCGCCCATACCATCGCCTCAGCTCTTCACTGCTCCGGCGATGAGGGCAACATCTTTGCCTCCTGTACCCTCACTGCACTATGCACACCTTGTGACTCCATCACCTAGTGGCCAGTTATTAGGGTTGGCTGGGGAGCAGTATGCCTCCAGCTCGTTGCTCGAAATCGTACCGGCACAACAACTATTGCTCCCTCACACTACATCAAGCACGACACAGCATGCAATCCATTGATTCCCTTTGCATCAGATTCAAGCTCATCCACACATGACATCTTTACACTCAGCACCTACACACGGGTATGCTGGCCCTTACGCCTTGACACCAAGAGGCGTTAGGGTGGATTCAGAGGAGTGCACACACGTGGCCCATACAGCATACGTGGAACCTGCATCAGCTGCTCTTGCCTCGTCAGCAGCACCTTCAGATACCCTCCTGGCAAGGATCGGTGATCTGGAAAGAGCACTTTGTCAAGTGCAAGACGAGGAACACTAGTCCTACCACTTCCAGAGCCTCTGCTATTTTCCAGAGGTGACACTCCCCTCAAATTTCCACATCTTGGAATTTGAAAAATATAACGGTAGTGGCTGCCCAATATCTCATTTGAAAGCGTATTGCAGAGACCTCCTGCAGCTTCAGTGCAATGAGAGGCTTTTGATCCGTTTGTTCCAGAAATGTTTGACAGGGCTGACACTTGGATGGTTTACATCCCTCGACATGGCCTCTATCTGGATTTGGAATGACTTCTCGATGGCGTTCCTGGAGCAATACTCCTTCAATCTTGACTTGATCCCTATGCGAGAATATCTTGATGCAATCCGATAGGGCCCCTACGAGTCATTTGGGGAGTATGTCGGTCGTTGGCGTACACTAGCCTCCCAGATCAAGAATAGGCCCTCTAATGAGGAGTCTATCGAGATCATTATAAAAGGAGCACAACAAGCGACTAGGTCTCTGCTCAGCATTCAACCCATCACTACTTTTGCATCTCTGAGTCGGGTTGGCACTCGCGTGGAGAATTTGCTGAAAGGTGGGAGCTTCCCTACACTCTCTACATTCGCCAAGCTGGCCGCTTCTTCTAGTAGTAGCTTCAACAACAACACTGTCAACACCAGCAACGTCAATAGGGCAGCCTTCTCTTTCATCAATCCTTCTGAGAAGCCTACTAGAGTGGAGAGCTAGCCTGATCAAAACCAATTA
The DNA here is from genome assembly GCA_024699735.1 of Posidonia australis. Taxonomy (NCBI): domain Eukaryota; kingdom Viridiplantae; phylum Streptophyta; class Magnoliopsida; order Alismatales; family Posidoniaceae; genus Posidonia; species Posidonia australis. The sequence continues at coordinate 12,671 of JAMKQA010006134.1, read as the reverse complement.
GCATTTGCACCTAGTTCTCCACTCACCATAAACACACACTCCACCATTGAACAAGTGCATCATGTCGCACCGGTTCGACAAGAACAACAACCTAAGAAGAGGCGCGGTCGTCGCATTGAAAGTGACTTCACTCCACTTGGAAGGCTGCTGAGTGCCCTCTTCCCTCAGATTGTGTCGCTTCTGCGACTCCCAGATCCTCATCTGCCACCAAACCAATTCCCATGGTTGTATGACGTAGGTGCGCATTGCGATTGTCATCGAGTCCCAGGACACTCAACTGATAATTGCCACACTATTAAGGATGTTGTTCAGAGCTTGATTGACAAAGGAGCTATTATCGTCATCGCGTAGGAGGCGGTATCCACACCCGCACCAACATCTACACACCCTAGTGTAGGCAACATCTCCTCATTTGAGCCTGCAAGCTTTGAGGATGTTTGAACTTCGAGGGTCTTCCTCTTTCTCCCAGTTCTTTTCTAGGGAATCCATCAGGCCTCTTTAGCCTAGTTTGTTCTTTTGTCTTTTCTGCAACATTCACATATGTCGCTCTTGTTCTAGTTCCTCTGTTGCCTAGTTTGTCCTCTTGTCTTTTCTCAGTTCTGTCTGGCGGCACTCATATGTGCCACTCTTGTTCTTGTTCCTCTGCGGGGGGTCCAACCTAAAGTTTGCCATGTGTCGATCTAACCCAGCACATGCAAATACCCTGGGTCAAGTTGGAGACAGTCGTCACAGCAAATATCAACTCTAACAGAGATACAATCTTAATGTCACCAGTAGATTCAACATTCACATTGATGTCTCAGTTCAATAATTGTTTGATTGCCTCAGTTATGCCTGCCTTGATTCCGGTTTCTAGTGGCACTGCTAGAAGTTACTTTGAACCCCCAATGAAATCGATAAAATAGTAATGACAAGGACTCGAGCTGTATCCTTTCCCTTTGTTCCCTTTGTTCTCTTTTTGCATCACCATATATCAAAACAAAAAAAACTAGGAAAAAGTAGATAAGTTGAAAAAGAAGAAGAAAAGAAAACATAAAATAGAAGAAAACATCAAGAACAATTAAAGAGGGTAGTTTGCTTGTCAGTAACATTCTGCCCAAAAATTGGAAAAGCTTGTCTATGTCAGAATGGATTATCCCTCCTCATCTGTCATTAGTTAGACAACCAAGTCGGAAAGGGAGCCACCAAATATCAAAATCGGACGAAATGTCCAAACTCCGCCAGGATCTTGCACCTCTAAGAGGGAGATAAAATGTTAGGGGTGACTGAGAGTGTGTGCCAGAAAAGAAAACATACATTCGCAAGGGCATAAAAGAATAGAGAAGATAGAAGTCAGCCCATGAGTGAGAGGCGTGCATTGTAGCTCTACCCTTACCATATCTTGGAGAGGAGTTGGAGTATGCACTCAGTAAAATCACACCTTTGAGTGACTGACCCACCCTCTTGCAATAAAGACCTTTTGAATAGATCAGGTGCTTATTACCTCCATGTCAAGGTTAGAGCGAAACCGCACGTCTATGAGGGAGTAAAAGAAAAGACAATGATATTGAAAAGAAAAAAAAAAGTGCAGGACCTTAAAGAGTTTTGCATGGAGCCAGGTCCATTACAGTACCTTACAGTGAGTTCGAGTGCCACCACTACCCAACAAGAGTCACCCAATGGCTTGCGAATCTCTGCAGTGGCAACTAAGTCGAAGGTGTCATCCTCCTCTAACAGGCATACAACTTTCCAACCTAACTGATGGCAAACAAACAATGGAGTTAAACAAGCAAACGATCCAGATAATGAACTCATTGAACAAGCAAAGCAATAAACAAGCAATTAAAATCACACTTAATCAACATGACATGCATTTCTTGATCAAACAAAAAGGTCATTCTTAAATAACTAAATTGCTCACAATAATAGAGTCCACTACAATAGTCATAATCATCACAGTTTTGCTTTGATGAATTCTTTTTGTTTGCATATGGACTTGTTCAACAGGATTTTCGCTGAGAACATTCAGCCAGGGGCATTTCAGCTGCTCTTTGGTCAAAAGTCATATATCATGTGCTTGACAGGACACCAACTACAATGTAATTGAACCAGTACCTTCGACCAAGGGCATGTCAACTGGTCTTTGGTCGAAACTCACATATCATGCGCTGACAAAACATCAGTTTACTATGTAACTGAACTAGAGCCTTCGACTAAGGGCATGTAAGTTGTTTTGTGGAAAGGAGGACTGTTTTGACAACACTTGGTGCAAATTATTGTCCAAACGATGGTCAGGTGCACATTCTCATTGTGAAGTGACATTCATTACATAGTGGCTCCTACAAAGCGACAATTACAGTAGGACATTGCAGCGAGTCAAGCATCAGATCTGGGGCATTGTTTGCATGTCAGAAACACATTGAATTCACGATAGCATTGGGCATAAGCAACAGATCCCCAGCTGTTCTAACTAATATTACCCACAGCGGCAACGATCCAGGCTGCACTGGTACTTGAATAAGATCCCCATGGCGAACTTCTGTTGGCTAAACCAGTTATCTAGGCCCCTTAGCTTTCTTAAGTTCCTTTCTTTCAACAACATCCTTAGCTTTTTGATACCAGATGCATGTCAACTGCCTTTTGGTATTCATCTCCTGTTACCAGGAGCATGTCAGCTGCCTTTTGGTAGTGTTCTCCTGATATCGGGATTATGTCATTTGCCCTCTTGGTATCTTTCCTTAAGAACAGTCACCAACTGCCTCTCTGTTGGCGTGTTCGCTTTTCGAATTTCCGAACCATCACTGCTTGCTTCTCGGATGATGTGTTCGGTTGTCCTCCCACTCAACCGTCACCGACTACCTCTCGGTTGGCGTGTTCACTTTTCGAATTTCAGAACTATCGCCGATTGCTTCTCGAATGATGTGTTCAGTTGTCCTCCGTATGAGCCGTCACCGAATACCTCTCGATTCGTGTGTTCGCTTTTCAGATTTTCGAACAATCACTGCCAGCTTCTCAAATGATGTGTTCAGTTGTCCTTCCTCTGGACCGTCACTGACTGCCTTTCGGTTGGCGTGTTCGCTTTTCAGATTTCTGAAGCATCACCGCCTACTTCTCGGATGATGTGTTCGGTTGTCCTCCCTCTCAACCATCACCGACTACCTCTTGGTTGGTGTGTTCGCTTTTTAGATTTCCAAACTATCATCGACTGCTTCTTGGATGATGTGTTCGGTCATCCTCTTTTTGAACCGTCATTGACTGCCTCTTGGTTGGCGTGTTCGCTTTTCAGATTTCCGAACCATCACAGCCTGCTTCTTGGATTATGTGTTCGTTTATCCTCCTTCTGAACCGTCATCGACTGCCTCTCAGTTGGTGTGTTAGCTTTTTGGATTTCCGAATCATCACCGCCTGCTTCTCAGATGATGTGTTCGGTTGTCCTCCTTCTGAACCGTCACCGATTGCCTCTCGGTTGGCGTGTTCGCTTTTCGAATTTTTGAACTATCACTGCCTGCTTCTTGGATGATGTGTTCTATTCTCCTCCTTTTGAACCATCACCGACTACATCTCGGTTGGTGTGTTTGCTTTTCGAATTTCCGAACTATCACTGATTGCTTCTCGGATGATGTGTTGGTTGTCCTCCTTCTGAACCATCACCGACTAGCTCTCAATTGGCGTGTTCGCTTTTCAGATTTCTGAACCATCACCGCTTGCTTCTCAGATGATGTGTTTGGTTGTCCTCCCTTTGGACCGTCACCGACTGCCTCTTGGTTGGCTTGTTTGCTTTTCATATTTCCAAACCATCACCGCCTACTTCTCAGATGATGTGTTCGTTTATCCTCCTTTTGAACCGTCATTGATTGCCTCTCTGTTGGCGTGTTAGCTTTTCGGATTTTCGAACCATCACCGTCTGCTTCTTGGATGATGTGTTCGGTTGTCCTCCTTCTGGACCGTCATTGACGGCCTCTCTGTTGGCTTGTTCGCTTTTCGGATTTCCGAACTATCACTGCCTGCTTCTCGGATGATGTGTTCAATTCTCCTCCTTTTGAACTGTCACCTACTGCCTCTCAATTGCCATGTTCGCTTTTCGGATTTCCGAACCATCATCGACTACTTCTTGGATGATGTGTTCAGTTGTCCTCCTTTTGAACCGTCACTGACTGCCTCTCGTTTGGCGTGTTCACTTTTCGGATTTCCAAACCATCATCGCCTACTTCTCTGTTGATGAGTTCGTTTATTCTCCCTTTGGACCATCACCGACTGCCTCTTGGTTGGCGTATTCACTTTTCAAATTTCCGAACCATCACCGCCTGCTTCTCGGATGATGTGTTCAGTTGTCCTCCTTCTGGACCGTCACAGACTGCCTCTTGGTTGGTGTGTTCGCCTTTCAGCCTTCCGAACCGTCATCGAATGTCTCTCAGTTGGCGTATTCGCCTTTCAGCCCTCCAAACCTTTACCGACAGCCTCTCAATTGGCTTGTTCACTTTATAAATTCGGAACCATCACCGCCTGCTTCTCGGATGATGTGTTTGTTTATCCTTCATCCGAACCAACATCGACTGCTTCTCGATTGGCTGATTTGCTTTTCTGCTTTGTCTTCTTTTACCAAGTGCTTTCTTCGGATCTTGTGTCAGGTCACTCTTGGGCTGGTGTCCCGAACAACTCGGCCAATCCCTGTGATGCTCGATGGATTCCCCACTCACCTTGTTCCTTTCCACCTTTTGGGCTAGTAGCCTGAACTACCTAGATGACTTCCGCGACCAGTCACTTTTCGGTTAGCAAGCACTGTGAGTCTTGTCCTGCACTTTTCTCGACAAGTGTGATAACGAGTCATGTCCTTATGGAGCTGATTGGTCGTCAACTTGTCAACATTTGTCATTAGTATCTGTGGCATTCCGGGAGGTAGGACAGGAATTCTAGTGCATTCACCGACTGGTAGCTGGTTGCCAGTAGTAAACACTTTTTTGCAGCTTCGAGCGAGGTGTCTTTGTCAACACTGAGCAGTGCTTCTCTCCTCCAATTCTTATTCCTTGCAAGAGGGGGAATGAGGTGTCTACGTCAACCCTGAGCATTGGTTTTTGTCCCATTCATCCTCTGACATTGCTTAGGGAAGGGCATCTGTAGATACCCCACGTGCTTGCAATTGGACTAAACTCCAAACCAAAAACCCTAAAACACCAAATAAACCCTAAAAACCAAACAAAACCCTTAAAACCAAACAAAACCCTAAAAATAAAAAAACCCTAAAAAGACTAGCTAAACCCTAAAAAACCCCTAAAAAGCCTAGCTAAACCCTAAAAAACCCCTAAAAACCCTAAAATCCCTAGAAAAACTCTAAAAACCCTAACTAGACCCTAAAAACCCTAAGTCAATCCCAAAACCCTAGAATTAATCCAAAACCCAAATATTAATTCAAAATTCTAAATAAAATCCATAATCAAATCCAAAACCCTAGAATTGATCAAAAATCCTAGGATTAATTCAAAACCTTAAATAAAACCCTAAATAAAAAATTAAATTTAAATCTCAAACCCTAACAACGATAACCACTTCCCACTTCACTCCAACAACCATAACCACTTCCCACTTCACTCCAACAACCGTAACCACTTCCCACTTCAATCTAACCACCTTAATCACTTCCCACTTCTTCTTAACCACCTTAACCGCTTCCCACTTCACCCAAACAATCCTAACAACCTTAACCACTCCCACTCTTACCATAAAAACCAACCAAGCCATTTGGAAGCCTATTAATACCCACCATTTGCAAGGAAAAAAGGAGGGGAAGCTTGTAGAGGGGAAAAATTAGAGTTTCAAGTCATCTCCGGCGAGCTTCGACGACCTCCGGCGAGCTTCGATGGTCAACAACTCTATCTTCTCAGGTATGCCCTTCACTGACATCAAGTTACTTCAATTTTAGCTTCTCTGGTGTCCCTCCATCTTCTTCGAGCGATTCTGGACGTGCTAGAGGTTTTCTCTACCTGGAATTAGAGTTTCTAGTCTCGCTGAGCCGTTTTCTGGTGACCAATGTGGAGGAATGAATCTGTTGCTCAAATCATGCCCCAAAACCTACGGTCATCCTCCCTTGGTGTTCCTCAAGCTTCTCCAATACTCTAGATGACCCATCGATCCCCCTACAAGCCTTCAGTGGAAGCTCACCGGAGTCGCACCCATCGTCACCGGAGGACAAGGGTTGCAGAGAAGGTGACCCGACGCTCCGCATTCCACAGTAATCCGCTGACCTTCGGGAAACGTCCTCCAACACTTCTCCAACTCACCAAAGTAGCCAAGGCCCTGAATCGAGCCCCGAGTCATCTCCACCACTGCCATCGCCGAAGCGCCGCTGTAACTCAACCAAGTGGGAGAGGAAAGGCTTGATACTTGCGGCAAGATGAGGGGAAATCATCCTCTCAGCATCCCCAAGCTACCTAGAGCCTTGGATCATCGCGTCGCAGCCTCTGGAGCCTCCATCTTCCGCGGCGCTATCACCGGAGCAGCCACGATGGTAGGGGAGACGAGAAACCCATTCCAACCACTAGCCCTTAGATCCAAACCACTAGATCCTCTTCTTTTCCCCTCCTTTTGCTCATCGTGTAGTTGGATGCAAGATCAGGCCATGGGAAAGCCTGTGATTGCACCCCAGTTGTCGTCGCCAGTGAGATATGATCACCAGCGACTGTTGGTCCTTTTCTTTAAAAAAAATAATAAGTTTTCTTTGAATAAACTTATGATACTTTTGTTTTCTTGCAGTTAGGTCCTTATTTTCTTATGCATGGGTCCTTTTTCTTACATTTATGTCCCTGCACTTTTTTTTTAATCATTTGAATAATGTTTGTCTTGAAATATTGCAATGTGACCACTGTAAATTCTTGAAAATGTTTTCCAAGCTTTAAAGTTAGACAAAAGCCCTCTGATTTGCTTTTCATGCATTTAAGAATTGAAGTTTTGCATTTAAAACCATGAACTTTGTTGAAATAGTTCTGAATGCATATTTCTCGATCAAAATTGCAAGTTAAACCCTGAGAATTCAAATATTTGCTCAAATGTGACCTAAATTGCATTTTAGCTCCTGAATTTCACTAGTTTCTCACTGAATACATGTTTTCTAGGGTAAATTTGCATGTCAGTCGTTGGAAATTTCTATTTTCAAACATGGTCTCTTTTGGTTGCATATTTTGTCCTGAATTTCTTCGGAATTGCAATAAATACATGTATTGATGTCAAAATTGCATATTGACGCCTAGGAATCTTTAATTTGACCAAAAATACACAGATTTACACATTTGACCCCAGATTTTTCAAAATTACAGGAAATGTGTTTTTCTATGTATTTTTGCTTATTTAACTTTAGAATTCCAGTTTTCACTCAGAATTTGGGATTTTTGCACAAAAGCCCTTCGAATTTTAATTTTTACACTCACACAAGCATTTTGTACATTTTGTTGCTATTTTTCATGCATATTTTCCCGTATTTTCTTCCTTGCATCGTGCACGCATTTCTAACCCATTTCAACCTTGGTTTTCCTATCGTTTCCTGGATTTCTTCTGACATTTGCATTTTTGATTTGATTTGGCTTTCTATCGCCCGAGGGCGTACATTAACAGGCTTAACAATGCCGACAATGTCCCGAGTGAGGATTATTTTCCCTACTTTGAGTTTCTGCTGATTTACGTGATGCTTTTTGAGAGTTTCTCGATTTTCACGATTTTCCTCATCACCCATGGGCGTACAGTAAAGTGACATTCTCAATGCCTACATTTGTCTCTCGGACTAACTTTTTTCCTTTTATTCATTTCTTCTCTTTGATTTGGCATATTTTCCAGTCATCTATAGCATGTGCATTCAAAATAGGCGAGCATACACACAATAGACCATTGGCAAGTAGGAAACTAGAAAGACTGAGTTCCTCGAGTGCATGGGGGTGTCAAACCCCTTCCCCATGTATAACAAGAATACTTACCCTTTCTCTACTCTGCATTGATTTGTGCATTTCATCCATTAGGCACGGAGCATGCATATGTTTTCTTCGCCTTGGTTTCTTTTGGATTTTTTCCTTTGTGTTTGGTTTTCCTCATCTTTCCATTAAAAGACTAGGTGGCGACTCCATTCCTTATCTTTTCTTATATTTCCTTGGTGTTTTCGAGTCTAGTCTTCTTCTATTGATTCCCCATCTTTGCCGTGACCATATCGGGACTGCTCGTGTGCTTCGACGCACTGTAAGGCGAGTCGTGCAGGGTTCCACCGGCATGGTCACAGTAAGGAAATTGGAACTAGTCTAGCCAACGATGCAACCATCAATCCACCAGGTTTTGCTGTTAAAACATCCTACTTAAGCATTTTGCCCCGCAATGATCTTTAGAGCATCCATGGATGACTTACCATCGGCGTCCACTGAGCTCCGGTTTCCCATCCCCAGCTGAGGCTAAGACTAATTCTCTCTACCTAATCTTAACTATAGGGGAGTAAGGATAGTGTTATAGTACTTTTCCTAGCAACTTAGCCAACCCTTTTTGAGGTAGAGAAAGGTACGCCTTTGATTATTGACATGTTTATTAAGTGTGCAGATATAATCTCCCACCACGTGTCAGTACATCAAGTCCCATACAAAGTCCAACCAAGAACAGACTCCTACCTTTGGAGTCCCAACTTTGTACAGAGACACACAACTCTGATTAAGAGGTAAAACCCCGGTTTAGGGAAAGAAGGGTTCATTCCCTCACCTAGTTCTTTATTCATAGAACTCCTTTACTTACCAAGTCGAGTTGTGGGACGATGGTCCATTGGTGAGAGTACAGGTCATACTTGAAGACGGAAAACACTTGACCACAACAAATTGCATTCACACATCTTGCATATGTCTATATGGTTAGGGACCACTCGTACCCTACTAGCCTAATCTAACATATGGACCATTCATTGCTTTGAATAATTGACCTTGCATTTGCATTATTGTTTACTTGAATTATGCATCCATGCATTCAGGACTCATGCATTGGAAGTGGAGTGGGGACGGAGCATTGTTCTTCAAGAGTGTTAAAATCCCTTAGAACCTATAATCCTCTTAAAGTTTAATCAAGTCCAAACCTATCCAATATCATTATTCTAATCCAAGCAAGCTCTCAAACAAGAAGCCACAACAATTACGTTTTATTTACCTTAGGTTCTACCCCATTGAAATGTCACACTACATGGTTGACATGGTCTTGACATTGGCTACAACACATAGCCCCAACTTGACAATGCCATGCCTGAGCCTTCAATATGATAGCATTCTTTATTTACCTTTTTATTTCCTTTAGTTTCTGCCCCATTGAAGTGTCACTCTACATGGTTGACAAATCTCGACACTGGCTGCGACACATAGCCCTAACTAGACCCCTCCATGCTTGAGCCTACACTATGACGACATCCTTAGTTTAATCGAACCACTTGACTGTGCGACCATGTCCCAAAACCAAGTCTGTTCATCTTCTCACCTTTTGGCAGTGTGACCATGTCCCAAAACCAATAGGTGTAGACTTCTTAACTTGAGAGTAAGCTTCCTATTTTAGGAAATGTTCAATGGAGATATCCTTCTTAACTTGGAGCCAATCATGTTCCAAGATCAACACCAAGGAGGGCATCCATAGATATCCCATTTTCGCATCTCCTAGAGTTCATCTAGGATAGGAACCCTTGAGGTACCCCAAATCACATGGCTAAGGAGCTCTAACCTTCTTTCAAATTTTCCCATGGAATTTCTGTGTTTTTCAGGTTTTTAATGCATCTCTATGGATTAAGATAAAAGATAGGGTGTAATTTGTAAAAGACTAGGATGTCGCCATCATGATAGGCAACAGATCTAGGCACCACTCTAAGACGTGACACAACTCGTCGCTAATGAGAGAGGCGACTAGATCTTCTAGGTGCCACACATATAGGCGACAAGAATCTTGGCATTCTCTCTCTAAATAATTTGTCATCCTAGGCAATAATGTGACATACAGGATATTTATAAATGTTATCTTGATCTTTCCCATAATTTTTATAATTTTTCGACGTTTTAATAATATGTGCTTATCATGTAAATCATTATAAGTGCTAAATAATTTTAGAAAATTATTGAAATTTGGATGACTTGATAATTAAGGTCACTTTTCTTTATTTTTACCAAAAATGAGATTTTATGATAAGTTATCACATTTTAATGTTATAGCTTATATTTAATTCATGACAATGCTAAAAAATAAAGATAAAATCCAAAATATCGAAATAATTGTCAATCTATTTTAAATCAAATACATCATTGATTGTAATTTAGTTTTCTCGTAATTATTAAAGATTTGATTTTCAAATCCAATTTACTTAACATTTTAAGTGGATTTTGAATTTGGAAATTAATTTAAAATATCTTCAATTACGAGTATGATTTTTTAGATTTGATTTGGTTAATATTTAATAGGAGATTCGTAACGGTTATTTTCTGTTCTTAATTTTTTGCAAAAATGCCTTTTTAGTAGCTCGACGTCACATTCACAAGCGACTAGCCTACGTAGAAGATTTCGTGCCAGCTAGCTGCCGATTCACCACGTGTGTGGGATCTAGGGTCGATCATCTTGTCGTATGTACGAGTGATGATTGAATGATTCTGTTACCTGTCCCATAGGTGACATGATCTAAAAAGGATTTTTTTTCCATATTTTACAAGTTTAATCCTGGCCCTTGATCTATATCTAGTCTTTGATGAGCCACCAAACTCTATAAATAGACACTTCAAACCAAGGGGAGACACATTTTCAAATCTTAAGGAGTCAGTTCCAACCCGAGAGAGAGAGAGAGAGATAGAGAAAGCTATAGTCCCTCCTCCATGTCCAAATCCTTAGAAGCTTAGATCCACTAGAGATCTAGCCTCCTTCAAAGCTAAAGCGTGTCTCTAGAGCTCCGTAAACTGGCTTCCACTTCCTCCAACCCCCACATCAAGGCACCAAGGGTGAAAGGAGTATCTTCCGCTTTTTTCTTTCATTTATTTCATATAAACGTTGCATACATAATTGCTCATGGCATATGGATGCAAGGACAACCCTCAATCAGTATTTTACTTCATTTATTCATGTTATTTATTAATTATTCTTATTAGTATTACTACACTTAGACTAATCCAGATCTCTTGTTTTCTTGTTTGTTTTTTGGGGAAGGAGTACTCCATACGCATGAGGACGCTACTAGGCAGCATCCTGCTGTTGACTCAATGAATCGAGAACCAACACAACCACAACCACCACATCTCCTGTAGGCATCTTGTTAGTCGGTCCTAGCAAATGACAAGTGGCAATCACGAATAACTACTAATGTGAGTGGACACAGGGACAACTCTACATCAACCCCTAAAAATCCATCCACAACTACCAATGCCTCCACCTTCTCCTCCTCCCCTCCTCTTTATATTCTCCTCTTCTATGTATCTCATTGTCCCTGTCTACCCTTCATCAAGTCTAGCGATAAGGAGACAGAATGAGGCAAGGCTACCAGTATAGACGCTCGTGAGGAGAGAAAGGGGATGATGATGAAGATAGCACGTGAAGGGGCAGTGGCACTGTACTTGGGTTGACTAGGGTCCAACCTGGGTCCCATACATATAGACACAACTAGGGACCAACATTTAGCTACACAAAGAGAGACACACAACAATACCATAATATCATATTATCCATTAATAAACCATATTCAAATATTACAATTAATTCCATGGTTTTACACTAATTGGATAATCAGGCCTAGGTGTTACATCCTATCCCCTTACAAAAAATTCATCCTTGAAATTCATCTTTGCTATAACAAGTAGGGGTACTGTCTTTGGATGTCCACCTCGTGCTCCCAGGTAGCTCCTTTGTACCATGGTGTTGCCACTGAACCAATGCTAATGGAATCACCTTGTTCTTGAGGACATGATCTTTCTTGTCCAGTACCTGTACTGCGCTCTCAATCATATACAAGTCCTTTTGTAGCTCCTCTAGCTGCACTAGTATCTCTTGGGATGCATCAGCCAAGCACTTCCACGACATGGACACATGGAAGACGTTGTGTACACTAGCCAGCTCTAGAGGCAGATCTAATCTGTATGCCATCTTACCAACCCACTTTGTAATCTAGTATGGTCCAATATATCTAGGGTTTAGCTTGCCACTTCTCCCGAACTGCATTACTCCTTTTGTTGCTGACACCTTTAGGAAAACAAAATCTCCCACTTCGAATTCTAGAGGTCTCCACCTCCTATTTACATAACTTTTCTGGCGACTCTAGCTAGAAAACAGCCTCTTCCTAATCAAGTCCATCTTGCCCTCGTACTGTTGTATGATCTTAGGGCCAACAAGCTGTCTCTCACCCACGTCACATCAGCAAGTTGGCATCCTGTATGGTCTGTCATACCGTACCTCATATGATGCCATCCCAATACTAGTGTGGTAACTATTGTTATATGTAAACTAAATTAGAGGTAAATGATCCTCCAAACTACTACCAAAGTCTATGTGTGACCATGCCAGTGTGTAATGAATGTGTCTTCCATCATATATGTATTTGCTTTGATATACATTTGTAACTTGATGTACACAAGGGCAAGGGTGGTATTTGGGTCATGGATATAAATACCCATGGCTGCCCATTCTAGGGCATGTTGAAGAACAACAACCAAGCCCGATTTTGAGAGGAGTTCTTC
>JAMKQA010006133.1:0-19397 GCA_024699735.1 Posidonia australis | reverse complement strand
AGAAGGGGGGACGGGGGAGGGGGTGGAGAAGGGGCTTAGGGTTTCCGAGACTGCGAAAGTAATGAGTTCACAAGGAAAGTTTTCCGATTGTCTAAAGTGCTAGTAATTTCGCCGTAAGGAGTGAACAGTAAGAAAGTAGAAAAATAAAGGAGTCCTTGTGTACTGCTGTTGATCTCTCTTTCTCCTCCAGTGTATCTAACGGTGTAAGTTATGTACATACAAGGATTCTTCTTTGTAGGCGCTTACAGAAAAAATAACCTCCGGATTTTATTAGATAAAAAAATAATTTTTTATATTAAACATTTTAAAATATTTTAAAAATAGTCAATTTCTAACAAATTCAATATATGTGAGTCCATAATCAAACGCAAGCGAGGTATCGAGTTAGAATGATATTAGTAAAGTTGAAGAAAACTCTTCTTTTTTAAGGTGAGAATCGATTTGGTAAATGGGTAGGATATTACCTGTTATCCATTATATTCCTACCAATTGCGAAAGGATATGATTAAGTTTATTTTACACATTTCAAAAAATTTACCCTTTTACCCATTACCTTATTACTTGGTTTGTTATAGGGTAGGATAATGGAGTCAATTTATTCCATACCTCTTTACCCATTACTCGATTTCTTTACTTCTTGTAAATCAAATTTAGAAAATATATATGGATTTCTAATTCTTAACAAAAGTATTCATTGGTTTTCTATGAAGCACTTTTTGAAGTAAACAAAGCTACAATAAAATTATATCTAAACATAGTGTAAAATCTAACAAAAATTTTTAAAGGCATGTTATTTTGTTTTTAAAATTAGAAAATGTTGATATACTTTAAGCTAGATTTCAACATTTGACATTTTTTGCCATTGTTTTAAACTTTAAGCTATTTTTATTTAAGACTATCATTCTTTAAATTATTTCATTATTGATACCATTTGAATATCTTCAAGAACTACCAATAGATCTTATATGTCTCTTTTTCAAAATATTGTTGATTCTATATAATTCTTACAACTTTTTTTATTGTAGTTCATTGCTCATTTACCCTAATATCCTACCCGTTACTTGTTTCATGGGAAGGGTAAGGATGTAGGTCACATTAATCTTGACAAAAAGAAGAAGAAAGCACCCTATCCTTTACCTATTTTATTGGAAAAGATAAAAATAAGGATAGTGGCTCTTACGTTCCATATCCTACCTATTTATGGCCCCAAGTAGAATATTACCTACAACCAATCAAACATGGCATGATGAAAATCCTGATTGAATGCTCTCCTAATGGTTGTAATTTTGTTTTAACATGTGAAACACGTCTCCATTCATTCTAGGGCTCATGTATGGTTGAATTAATAGTGTAATATATGACCAAGGTAATGCTATCTCGTCAAATGATTAGATGAAAGCATATTTCTTAAACTTGAAGAAAACTTCGAAGAAGTTAAAAAAATTAATATGTTAAGTAATTCAATTTTATTTGTCATTGTCCTTTTTGTAATTTAAATTATTATATATATGTTTGTGTTAATTGACACTTGACATTTCATTTACTTTCCTATGTAGTAAATGAAGAAAAGAAAAGGAGGAAAAAGCTTGAAGGATGAGATGGATCAATTTATTTGATACATCATACATGTAATATTTAATTATCTTTATGATTATTGATTTCTTTTTGAAAAGATTATTATTGGTATATTGTATTCTTATAAATAATTTTTAAGTTAATTGACATTTTAAATTGTTAAATCCATATGTAAGATTATTTAGGTTGAAAACTAAGAATAAAGAATCGAACCGAACCGAACGACTTTTACACAATTTGGTTTGATTCGATTTCAATAACGTAAGTAGTTTGGTTCTGTTCGAAATTTTCTGAAACCCATAGGTTTACTTTGATTCATGTTTTTAGTTAAAATAGACCAAAACTAAACCATGTAGACTCCTATTACAATGTGCAAGCAGACCACACATCTACCCACATTAGATTACAAGGAAATCAATATTTATGGGAATCCTTGGAAATAGGTACTTCTGAACGTCATTCAAAGATTCCAAACTCCCATTAATGTCGTTGGAGCATGTCTCTCGTACATCGTGCAAGCCCTCGACAATTTGTTGATCGATCTCAATATTTGGTTTGTTGTGTTTTGATCTCTCAATCAGACCAAATACGTTTGTTTCTAAAGTAAATCAAAATGAGAGGAAGTGAGTCGAACAATAATTCGACACAGTAGCTTTGATATTTACATTAGAAACGATTAGACAGTTATGATTGATTCGACTATTTCATATTTAGGGTCTGTTTGATAGAGCTTCAGCTTTTGCATCTAATTGTAGAAGATAGCTTCTAATAAGAAGTTATCATAGTCCAGTTTCTAAAAATGTAAAGGAATTACTGTTTCAAAAGCTACATATTTCTAAGAAGCTGATAGTGTTTGATAGAACTGTTGGACCATTATGACTTCGAAACAGAAACTATATACTCAAAAACTGTCCAAAAGTTCTACCAAACGGACCTTTAATTGCAATAGTCATTAATTAGATGACTAAGTACATTATTAAGAAATATCATGATAATTCCATTTTGAACTTAGTCTCTTTCAGAGGCATTTTTTATTTATCTAGAAGTAACTCACAGCTATGTCGCATGTTGTGCTTCCCGTGTTCTGGTCCCTACTAGTTGTTAACGTAGGATCATGTATTTTGTTATCTTGTGGTCACACAATCAGATTTATCTATGTATTTAATTCTTTTAATAATAAAAAACCACAAACTCCCATTACACCTTTAAAGAAAATGGCTATCATAAAAATCGTCGAACCTTTAGTGTTTGGAAATGACTTTTTATACTAGTTTATTGTGTTAAATGTTTATTACATAATAAACGTTTCCAAATGAATCAATTTATCAAACTTTTCTAAAAAAAGTTAATTCATTTTAAGCTCTTGAAATAACTTTTAGAAAAGCTAATGGATATGAATTTTTTGAAATGCTATGAATATTAGCCATAACTTTTCTAATGATATTCTTAGAAGATGATTTTAATTACAATATAAACTAATACAATAACGACAACGAACAACGACGACGGTGGTGACTAGTGACGGTGGTGGCCGACGGTGATAGTAATGGTGACCGACGATGACAGTGGTGGCCGACGACAGTGGTAGTGACTAATGACAGTGGTGGTAGCGACTAATGACAGTGGTGGTAGCCAACAACAGTAGTAGTGGTGTTGGTCGACGACAGCGATGGTGCCTAACAAGGGTGGTGATTGCCAATGGGGGTGTGGGTGGTCGACGAAAGTGAAGGTGATAACGATGAACGACGACTACAATGGTGATGACCAACGATAGTGACGGTGATCGACAACAATAATGATGGTAACCGACGATGACAGTGGTAGTGATTGATAGTGTTGACCGACGACGACGATGGTAGTCCACTATGGTGGTGGTGGTCATTGACAGTAATGTTGACCAACGACGGCAATGGTAGTCAATGATGATGGTGGTGGTCAATAATAATGGTCGACAGTTACAAGACAGTAATAGTAACCAACAACGACAATGATAATAACTAACGACGACGGTAATAGCCCATAACGATGGTGGTAGTAACTAACGATGACGATAATGACCCATAACGATAGTGATAGTAGTCGATGACGATAACGTACTGATCGACGATAATAGTAGTGACCGACAATGACTACAGTAATGGTTGACGACGATGAATGATAACAACACAACAGTAAGTGAACGACGATTGACGACAATAATAAAGATGATATAATCCTTTAATTAACTCATAAGTAATTATTAAACATACAAATCAAACAAATTTTTTTTGTTTTGTAAACGATAAATGATATATATTACACTCAAACACTGACTATGATAAACCACCACCAAATGATGTAATATATATGATGTCCGTGGAAGTCGAACTTCCGACCTCTCGTACAACTACAAAGAGACTTTACTACTGCAGGCAACAAATTTTTTTTGTTATCTAAATAGAAACCACAAAAAGTGTTACTTAACAAAAAAAACTAATTTTTCTCAATAAATTAGTTTGAAAAAAACATTTCCAAATGCAACCTAAATATGAATTGCAATCATCTTTTTACTTTTCGACACAAGTATTCATTTAGTAATCTCATAAGTCATAAGAGGACAGACAAAAACAAAAGGACAGAACGAATACTGCCATCTTTGTGTATTGTCCCAATTCTCACCATTATCAATTCTCCCGCACCCTTCCAAATCATTGGGACGCTCCATCGTAGGAGGAAAAAAACCCGGCAATCTGAAACCTTTCTATTGCCTTGAGTTAGAAACTATCGTATATACACATATTATCCCCCAAGATCCTGCAACTAAAAACCCCAAAAAGGTAGTTATTTACTCCTGCTCGGTACAGTTGTGGCACACTTCTTCACTATAATCATCTGGGGTGATCTCATCCAACAAAAAGGGTTGGAGACGTCCCTTCGGAGTACCAAATAGGGTTGAAAACATATGCCTGTGGCATTCGTCGCAGAAGCAGAAATAAGAGAAGTGACCTTCCCCGAGAAGCCTATGGACAGTGGCCCCAGGTACAACTCTCCTGGCAAACTCAGTCATGGATGGTGGAGTCACCAGATCGTCCATGCCCTGCAGAAATAAATACAATCGATAATTTCTTAAATGACTTGTCAGTTGACACATGACTTTTCATGTTCTGATGTCAGTATTGTGATGAAAACAACGTAATTATTAGAAGGTAGTCAAGTGACTTATGATGTGTTGATATGGGAGATAATAGGGAAAGGTGTGTGTACATTGCGCATTACAGACCTGCCATATGTGAATTGGACCGAGGAAGCCTGCCCACTCCCGTTCAACCTGACCATACAAGGATTTGAGGAAAGGCAGAAAACCTTTTGTGTCACGTTTCTTCTGAACCTGAACATCAGCTAAGCTAAAGCCCCAGTTGGACACTTGTAGCACAGCTTCCTCGACAAATGGGTTTGGGTCCCCCTGTCGAATTGATTCCTCCACATCCCTCTCCCAGAATTCCTTGAAAACTTGGTCCTCCATCAGAGCCTTATCCTGTATATCAACAAAAGATTGAGGTACAACCTTTTTAAGAAAGAACATAATAGCATGCGTAGTAATAGCTGAACGATAGCAAGAAGGTAGCCACTGCTTAATTCCGCTATAACAATAGCAGTTCTCCCTACTAACACGAAAGTGTGTCTTACAAGTTACAAAGAACCAATGGAAAATGAGGTTGTCTCATAATTCAGTATAACTACGCAAGTACTGGTGCCAGGATTGTCCATCTTGCAGCATTTAGACAGTCATAACATTTAACTTATTATAAGTGGTCGACGACCCAATCAACCACTTAAGTTCCTCTAACAAATCAATTGTAAGAATAATTTTCATTAGGTTAGCTAACCATGTTCCCACCAACATTAATCAAAATAAAGGTACAAAGAGAAGAAACAAGTATAAAGCCTAATTATTCATCAAGTAAATAAACAAAGATCCACCCGATAATACAGTAAAGTATAGCATCCCAAGCACCAACAGATCTCCGGTTGTGATGTCATTAGCCCATGTCTAGTTAAGTACATAAATCAAATTTATTCCATCACAGACTTATTTTCAGTGGCCGAAAAAAAAAAAAAACTCAAACCTCAAGGTCGCCATGTGAATAGACATACATACAGCATGAACATTTTAATTACCTTAAAATGATGGGAATGGGACCACTGAGGAAGTGTTATTTGACAAGAAATGAAGCCCAATGTGGGGGGAAAACCCCATACATAAAAAGTACAGGGGAAAAAAAGCAATCAAAATTACAAAAAGACAGTAAAAAACTGCATATAAAGATGAAACACCTAGAAGACATTACTGGTCAGCACGATCATTAAAAAATTAGACAGTATTTGAGTTTTTAGTTAAAAGAAACTAAAAGGCTAAGAAAGCCATGCTGACATGGCGGAACAAAAATGCATACAATTACATTTTTAAGAATAAAAACAGCTAGAGGAGAAAACAGATTAAATCCAGACTATCTGGGGGAAAACATAAACAAAAATGCTTCACTAATAAGAGGCATGTGTGTTTCTGTAAAGGACCAGGATGTAACAAAACAAGGGGAAACACAATGTTTGAGACTTGCATGTACAACATGTGCTCAGATATTTGATTTAACCAGTGAGTATTAGCTATAATGCAACCATTTAAAGATTGAGAAATTACACTTGTAGAATATTTTTTAGTGATGGCAATTAGAGGAAAATGCCACACCAACAATGAAAACAAGCAACAGATAAGAAGACAGCAATGACTAGTCTATACAGGACAATCTGATAATTATCCAGCAAAAAGACAAAAACAAACAAATAACCGATCCCAACAGATAAAATGTTAAAATTGTGCACCTTACGTAAAGTGAGATGCAAGAGATATCAACTTGGTAAAAGTAACAAAATGTTAGTTAGTATTTAGTTGTTACCTTTTTCCCCAATGACATAGACAACCACATCTCAGGCTTGCCATGCTGTCCGGACAAGAAGCTTCTACTGTAAAAAAAATGAAGGAACGAAGGAAATCTCCGAGCCAACATGTACATTAATTTCCGTCTAGTTGCCCACTTTTCCCAAGTTTTGTATTTCTCTTCCTTCGTCATGCTTGTTTCATATGGATTGCCCATAGGTGCCAGCATGGCTGCACCTGAAATATGAGTAGCACGTAAATCAACATAAAAGAATCTTTAAAAAGAGCAAGAGTTCAAAAGTAATTGAATTTTCAAATTAAAGATTATTCATAGCTCCACATAATTGATGTGAAAACCACCAACTTAGAGAATCTTTGCCCCAAGAAGTTGGTTAATTTTAAAATCATTCACAAGGAACTGGCCATTTATGTTTGCATATTTCCATGATACAATATCATATATTCTAAGCTTCTAGCACAATTTTAGAAAAGAAATAACAGACAAAGAGGAAAGAAAAAAGTAGAAACAAAAGTATCCAGCATCCAGACCGTATTAATGTCATTATAGGACCATAATATGTTAACAGAATGGCCCAAAAATGCATGTTTCTAGAACATAAGAAGGTCAACCATTACCATATTATACTTTACGGCAATGATAGAAACTGTAGAATCATAGTGTTCAACGATTGATAAGTAATTGTTCAGTTGTTAAAATCAAATGTCATCACACCACTAGCGTCACTAAGTACGTGAAATGCACATACTATAAATTATAAAATTATTAAAATCTTTTTAACTGGTTTCTTTTATACTTTCCCTTGGCTTTCTGGGATTTTAAAATGGATTTCTTGCAGCTGAAGCTAGAAGCATAAAAAAATAAAAAGGAAAATGAGCAGCCAGATGCTGATTGCACAAAACCTCCAATAAATTACAAAAACCTTGATAGAGCCACTAAATTATGTTGTATAAGCAAAATTACCTGCAAGTCTATTTGGAATATATCTAACAGCAGCCCATGCATGCATTGCTCCGCCAGAGTAACCAAGCACCCAGAATTTGTCCACAACACCTAAAGCATTTGCTAAGTAAAACATGTCCAATGCGGATGAATTCAGGTTTCTACCACGGTGTGGGTCACTTTCGCCAAAGCCAGGGAGATCATAACTAATTAATCTAACTCCAAATTCCTCCAACAGTGAATCTTTAATGCCAGGTATTCCTGTTGCATGAAATTTCAGTAAACTATAGCATTGCAGATTATGCCAAAGAAATCAGTACGGCCAGAGCAGTTACCTGCAAGACGAGAAGAAAGAAAAGAATGGGGTGTAATAATAGAAAACCTAGCCCTTTCAGCTGAAACACCTTGCTCCCGATAAGCCAAGTGCCTTCCATCTGGAAGTTGGATACGTGTTGCAGTAGGAGGATGTATATGTACTTTTTTTGGCAATTCAACAGGAGTTTGTTGTTTATTATTTACAGTCAAAGCTGCATAAGAATACATTATCAATTGAAGGAATGACATGATACTTCTAAATGATTGTGCTTGGTAAAAGAAATTGTGACTTGTGACAAAACATGGCATATAGTTTGATTCTTTTCTGCCAACACTGACAAAATCAAACGCCAAAAAAAGGTCAGGAACTGATGAACTCTCTTTCTTTAAGTTTAAATCCAAAAGAGGCACAGGAATTGAATAGTAAACCAAAATCAAGATGACAAAAAAGAATAAAAAGAAATCAACTCTTCTACAGTTTTATTTTACGAATAAATTAATTCTAATGCTTTTTAAATTTTCTAGCTTGTATATTGTTACAATAAAAAACAAAACAATAACTAACATACAAAACATAAAGAAGGTACAAGTTTGTACTTAGAACTTAGATCAAATTAGAAACTGACATGGTATTTCATCTAGGATCCATAGTGGCCAACTCAAAAGAGGTTGAATGAAGCAGCTGCAGCATTGCATTGACTTTTTGATAGTGAAATCCGCAAGATTCTACTATCAGAACCTATTTTATGACTTTAGCTACACAAGAACAACGAAATACAAAGATAGAACAAAAATTTTATCTTGCAAAGTGTACGATAAAATGTTAGGTTTTGTGTACTAGAATAGACGATTCTGCAGAACCAATAGTCGTCAAATGAAGGTAGGAGTTGGTGACTGTGAGAGCAATATGATGTCGCGCAAAGACCAACCTCCTCGGTAAGGACAATAACAGCTAAATTACGTGATTAAGACAGTACAAGAAAGAGCTAAAATTCACCACTAACACAAGTCCACTGTCAAGAAAAGTAAAAAATCTTGCACAAGCTTCAGTATTGACCACAATCTAAGCAATCATTCATAAGCAGCATAAAACAAAAAAAAAAGAACGATGCTTGCAAAATCCTAGTACTGAACGATGCTTGCACAAAATCCTAGTACTGGCACTTTAAGATCTTTGGCAATTCCATCGATCAAATTATAAATTCAAGAATCATCTTCACAGTTGGTGAATAATCAGAAACAAACTCGACTCTTTCTCAAAAGTACATATCCAACAGTTGAAAAAAAACCAGAGAAACCTTTCTGTTTCAGGTGTCAAACAGCAGAAAATTTCCAATCAAACCAAACCAAAAAAAGAAGAAGACAAACTCGAACCACCACGATCCAAATACCTGAAAGAGCCAGAAGGAACACGAATATTACAACAGGCCACGCATGTACAGGATCGCGATCCTCGGGCAAGTACTCATTCAAGAACTCCAACCTATCCTTGGCCACCGAGACCGGCCCTCGTAGTTTCTTCACAATATAGGAATCCTCCACCCCCTCTAAACTCTGATGCACGATATCCCAGCAACTACTCCCGAGCTCCCGCATCATCTCCCCGGACGCCTCCAAGAACCCCTTCACCTGATCTTTCAAGCTCTCCTCCCCCCCACACCCACCCCCATCGTCGAACCTGCCACCGAATCCTCCCCCGCCCCCCGCCCCGGCCACCGGAACGTACCGGATCCCCGTGTCCTCCACGAGGCTCGCCAGCTCCTCCTGCCACGTCCTCCCCCCTCCCCCTCCTCCACTCTCCGTCTCCATTCGCAAAGCCCAGAACAGAAATCAAGAAAGCAAGAAAGGAAGAGGAAGAACGAAGGAAAGAAGAGTCTCAGCTCATGGTGGGATTCCTGCCGGTAAAACCCTAGCGGGGGCGGCGGAGGAGTGGGAGAGTGGAAAACTACAATGGGATACCGAAAACAGAAGGTTGCTTCTCTTTTCTTTTCTCCTCTACACTTTTTCTTTTGTTCTTGGGCTCTTGCTTTTTCGCAGTAGAGAGGGAAAGTGGCGTGGGGGTGTGGTGTAGAGAGAGAAAGTGACGAAACTGGGAGGGGCGTGGGGGAGTTATAATTTGCGTGCGGAGGGACGTGGTTGGAGAAGGTGGACAGGTGGGGAGGACAGCACCGACACGTCGGCGAGGGAGTTATGTAGTACGATGGGAGTTGGGCGGTTATTAGCCGGTTGCGGGAAGGGAGCGGGAGACGGCCAGACGGGAGGAATGGAGGCTACGGTGTTACTTGGGATTGCCGGTTACCGGAGTGTGGGAGTGTGGGTGGTGGGTGGTCGTTTTCTCTTTTGGACTCGTCGGTGGATTAGGTGTTGGAGGCCCTCCTTTTGACCCTCGTTCTTTTTCTTCTTCCTGTTATTAATTGTAAATTTAGTAATTAAATGTAATAATATCTTTGTTACGGAAGACAATTAATGATAGGATAATATCTTTGTAATAATATCTACAATATCTTTTCCAGATTTACGTTGTTAATTCAAATATATGAATCTTAGGATTTGTAATTATAATTAAATAGTTGTAACTACTAATAAGTAGTTACAATTTACTCAAATACCGGCATGGAGGATATCTTAGTTTTTTCCTAAATGTTAACGTTTGCATCCATATCGATACTCGGACAATGGATTAGAATATAACCCATGTGGGGGGATTTCATTTTCTGCTACCTTCAACGTCCCACTCTATTCATTTTTTTGGTTACCACAATTTTTTTTCCGTTTTTGTCCCAAGTCTTTATATTTTGTTATTTTCCCGTTTTTTATGTTATTTGCTCAGAAAAAAAAGAAGCAATTCCTTGTTATTTTTTGGTTTTCTAGTCATTTTTCGATTTGATAGTATTTTTCATGCAAAAAACCTGTTGCTAGATCACAGGTAAATCTATGAAAATATCTGTGTTAGAAATTGGCACCATATTCCACCACTTGGTGCTTTTGTTGTCCCACGTCGAAAGAAGGGCTAGACGAATAATCATTGGAAATGAGCAACGTTTTGTAACACAAAACACAACCATACGTGGTTGGGTTGCCCATCCATCCATATTCCATGCAGAGTGTCGATTTCGTCGGTACAAAATCACATGAAAATGTTTATGTTTTTTTTTTAAATTTAAACCGAGAATCCCTACTCCCATCAAAGCTCGTTCAACAACAATCATAAAAGTCTAGACAACGTTTGATGGCGTTTATGGAAAAATAGATTATTCTTATAAATAATGTTGTTGTAAAAATTAATTTTCATAATTTTTTGTAATCAACTTATTTGACAGTTTTTATGTACAAATAAAAAAATAACTTAATAAAATAATCTAACGTAAAAAAATTTGTTTGGTTCAATTTTTTAAGAATAAGCGTTTTTTTCATATACTCGTTCTAATAATCGTTACCAAACGGAAAGTCTAAACAAAGTTTATATAGAAATAATCTCGAAATTCAACTCTAATAAGAGTCAAACTTAGGATTTCGCATGGTCAACTGCTCTATCTTAGCTGGTTAATGAAGAATATCACGGAAGTAGAAAACCTATCATCAAGTGAGGAATCTATTGCAAAATGTGCACAATAGTTGATTCCCAATACTAGTAGACAAAGTCACAAAAGGCAAAATTAAGACGTTAAAGGCACTACACACCCAAATTAGGGCCAAGGCTTTACAATGGTCAATGAGTCTAGTCTAGGTCAAGTCTACTTACATATGAGTCTAGATTGACCCAAAAGTCAAATCAACCTGATACATGTATGTTGAGTTAAGTTAGAATTTTTGTATCATGAGTTAGATATAGATCAAAAATCTTAAACTTGAATTTTTTAGGTTGAGTATGAGTTTTAAGGATGGATTGCCTGACTCGATCCGAACCTGAAGGTATGTATATAATTAATTATTTATATTTATAAATACATATTATATATATATATATATTATTTATAAAAGTATAATTTTTCCAACATGTGTTAATCTGTTTATTATGTTATTGCTTTACAACCTTTTTTAGATGTAAAATTCAAAAGGAATACATGTTAATAGCAATGAAGTTGAAGTATGCAAAACTAATATAAAAAAAAATTTAAGTCAAAGTGGTTTGTTTGGAATCACTTTACTATTGGTTACACATTAGATCCTTATTATTATTATTTTTTACCTTTTAGTGTAAATTTTGCAGATTCCACTGTTCTTGCTTATGTTTTTTGGTATAAAATTCAGATAGTATAGAATAATATTTTGACATCTCCAATATAAGATTTTTTCTCAAAATCAGGTGCTATAAAATTCAACTTGTTTTGGTAACATGGATTATTGTCTTTTTGCAAGTTATAATTAACTTTTTGATGTGTTTGTGAAGTTTTTGATATTATTATATTATTGTTAAATATAATCTTTAGTTCTAAATAAATACACGTAAAATCTGAAAACCGACCTAACCCAACTTAAAATATGTAGGTTGGGGTTGGTTGGATTTGGACTGGGTATGGATTGGATATAGGTCTAAAATTATCCAACTAGAACAATATAGATTGGGTTATAGATTCACCCTTAATTCGACCCATATATACCCCTCCTCAAATCTAGAACCATCTTTTTTCACAGGTCTAGGTCTAAGTTTAGACCTGTAATTCAAAGTCTGGAGCGAGACCTAGACTCATGAAAATAATGGATCTAGATCCGAATCTCAAGTCTGATGAGTTTGATTGAAAGTACACAATTTTTTTAAAAATTTAAGCTATACACTCATACTTTTCATTCCACTATTGACAAATAAAATGTTTTTACACATAAATAAGTCATAATTCATTTAAAGTTTTTTTTAAATTTTTAATTACAAATAAAAGAGTTACTCAACTTCACGTACATCATCAACTTCATTTAACATGGTACCAAGTTATTGCTTATTTGCATATTGGTCTATTGAAAAAAAAGGAAAGACAAAGTTAAACACTTAATAAACATATAATAATAAATTAAATGAAGTAAATTTTAACTTTTAACTTAAAATATAGTTAGGACCTTAACTTTTAAGTATTATATATTTAAATATAATTATTATAATATAATTTGAAACCACTAGTTCACGAGTCTGGGTATATCCAAATCCTACCTACTAAACAAGTGGATTTTCCGGATCGAGGTCCATTGGTCTTATTTTCTAGACTTTGACCCTTACTTCAGACCCATAGGTCTCAGATCTAGACCCAACTCATTGTCAAATTCTTAGGACCATCATACATAAATAAGGTCAAATTTGATTCCTTGCTTGTGTAGGTGGTAAGTCTCTACCACTCCACCCTCTCCACTCTATGTATATTGGATTGGATAAGGAGTTGGTGTGGTTATAATAATTAGAAGAGTTATTATTATGTTGGTACTTTAAATTATATCAGAATTTTATTTTAAAATCCTCAACTTTAAAAGTATTCTCAACTTTTATTTTGTCTCAATATCAAATTTAAACACTAATGTTGTTAAATACTTTCACCTTTTTCTCGATATATCTTTTTCTAAATAACTCCTATCTTTCTTCCTTATTTCTCCATTTTGGCTTGCGGTGAGGAAAGAGTGTCTAACAGCGATCTCTCAACAACAATCTCCACGTCTAGCAACGCGTGTGCAACTTGATCTGAGCGTCCAACAACAAGCCTTTAGCCCGATCCCAACCTCGCGATTCAATCTCCACCTCCAAAGGCAAGCGTCTAGCATGCTCTTCACCTTTGATAGTGACTCTCTCCCTCTCTTCCATGACTACCTTTGTTTCCGATTTAGATAGGTTATATGTTGTATAAATTTCGGTTTCATTTTGGACGGATTTTGTGGATAGTGGTTTCAAAAAAATCTATAAGAATGGAATAGCAGCTGAGTGTGCACAAATAAATCCTGATCATAAGTCATATTTTGATATGCAAGGGCTAATAATAGATATAGAAATAGATCCAAGGAGTACCATATATTATAAGCTAATTGGCAAGACTCTAGCATTACTTTATTTGGTAAAGGTAATCAAGAAATACTTACCATGTTTGAGAAATATAAGGAAGATCCAGTCATCCATAGCTACATAACAGTGGTTGAAGAGGCTACTTCACCATATCATATGGAAGTGCTTGAAGAGGTTATTTCACCAGATCTTTAGTATGATGACAATGAGCCTTTGTTTGAGGAAGTGGAGGAAGATTCTGTTGATAACTTCTCAGTTTATGATATTGAAAATCTTAAATTATATGCTAGGATAACATTTGCATGTCCTCAAACCTTCAGAGATGTCATAAGACATGTAAACATCCTGCAAGGGTGTAATTTTACCTTTGTGAAGAACACATATCAGAGGATTACTGTTAGAAGTAAGGAATTGAATTGTGAGTATAAAGTCCTTGCATCTTGGATGTCAAGTGAGCATATATTCTTGATAAATACATTGCAGCTAACGTATAAGTGCACGAGAATTGTAGACAACAAACTAACTACCTTCTCTTGGTTAGCAAAACATTATTTGGAGAGGATAAAGGATGACCCTGATTGGAAAGTAAACGCACTAAAGATTACTTTACATAGTAAACTTTGTATGGATGTAGGCAAGTCAAAAATCTATAGGACGAATCAGAAAGCAGTGGACCTACTTTCTGGAGGCTACAAAAAGTAATACACTAGATTATGGAACTAATGTAATATTTTAAGGTGCAAAATCCAAGCTCTATTGTAAAGTTGAAGGTGAAGAGGTCATTGTTTAATAGTCCACCTTTATTCCAAAGAATGTTTATTTGTTTTGCTGCTATGAGAAAAGAAATGTCACACTGTAGGTCCTTTTTGGGTCTTGATAATTGTCATTTATATAACACATACAAAAGTATTCTTTTGAGTGCCAATGCCGTAGATGCCAACAACCAACATTTTCTTGTTTGTCTTGTTGTTGTAGAAGTTGAGAATAAGCATAGTTGGATATGGTTCCTAAGTAATGTTGTGGAGGCATTGGGTACACCAGATGTAGAATGAACGCTCATGTCAGACAGACAAAAGTTAACATATTTCAGTCTATTCTTGATTTATAGTTTCATTATTAATTTATTTTTTACATAACACATTTAATGTTGTCTTTTAGGACTTGTTTCAAACAATCAATATTTCAGTTAGTGATGCTGATTATAGATATTGTCTACGTCATTTACATGCAAATTTCAAGAAATTTTCATAGAAAAGATATACAAAGATGGACTTTAGGCTACAACAGAGGCTTATAATGAAGCTTCCTTTAAGGAGAAAATGAGTTACTTAATAAGCATCAAATTAAATAGTAAAGATGTGTTTCAATTCATCGACGGTATTCCACACTGTTGATGGGCTAGATATGCATTTAGTACCAATACAAATGTGATCATGTTAAAAATAATAATAGTGAGAGTTAGAATAATGTCATACAAGAAGCAGTTTTTTCTCTTTAACAAGCTACATTGCATAACTCTCATTTCTTGTTATTGATAAATTACTCCATCTTAGTAAGATTCTCTTTCGAAATTTTTAGAACCTAGCTAATTTCATAAGTTTTTCTTTTGCATTTTTGTTGTGCCCGATTCAAGTGGTTAGGAGCTATGCTCTCTTGAGCTTTTCTTAAATTTTCATTAATTTTATGTTTTCCAGGTTGCTTGCATTATAACAGGTTTCCTATTATAAGGGTCATTGTATGAGATATCTACATTTTTTCCTCAACTTCAATTTTAGCACAATTATGTGCTACTACTTGCTACTGCAATTGAAGCTTTCAAGGATCACCTGACCCATTTTTTGAAGATACAATCAAATTTAATTCAAATCTTTTCACTGTTGTCTTTTGCACTAATATATAACATAGTTCACTTCTCCTTCGTACTAACGTCATTTGATATCTATATCCAACTAACCCAAGCATGTACACATAGATGAAGTGATTTGTCTTGGCCAAACCCCATGAATGAAGACTACTTGCAAAATCTTCTTAATTTAGTTGAGTTCAGTCTACAATATAACTCCTATTGTTAGTCCTGATCTATTGTGTTGAGTTCAGTCTACAATGTAATTCCTATTGTTAGTCCTAATCTATTGTTCAAGGAATTGCATGTTCAATTGGTGTCGGGTTGGAAATTAGGATTGATCATTGGCTATGATTTTTTGCTGAATTTGAGGGAGAGCAATTTCTTAATCATATTGAAAGCATATGTTGATCCCAAATTATGTCATTAGCTTCATTTCAATTCCACATACTGTTCTTTAGTGTTCTTGTAATGTTTCTGCTCACTCTGTCCATTGATAATTCCAATTTTTATAGAGTTATTGTTATGTGTTGATACTCTTGAAATCAATGTTGTTTTTACAACGAATATTGTGACATGTTCTAGGGTCTTGTTGCATCGGAATCATTGTTTGTATAATTATTAATGATGAGAACAACTAAGTTAAAATGGTAGGAAAATCGATAAATGGACCTTCTACCAAAAACCTAATTTTCTTTTCTTATTGCCTCAGGAAAATTAATACATGGACCTTCTAGCTGATGTTCCTTAAGTGGATCGTAGTTTGACTTTATTAATGCATCGCAGTTTATGGAGCATGGACATGAATAGTGTTTAATACATTGTGACATAGTAGGAGCGTTTGTTTTTTAAATGTTCTATTGGTTCTCCTAAAACTAGCTGAATGTAAAATTAATACACTTCCTGAATGTTTCGTTGGTTTTCTGAAAGTTCTGTTAGTACTGATGTTCCTTAACTGATTGTAAAATCAATACTGTAACGACCCTCAAGTCGCTGCCACTCATCCTAGCCACAATTTTCATTTTCTTATTTCTACTACAATTACACTAATTATGATACTAAATCTATGCATACACTACTAAGCATATCTAACATATAATAAAACTGATAGCTAAACACTGACCACGAACCTTGATGTATGACAACGTGACTCCTACTATGTACAGTATTAAGCTAGCTCCTAATCCTATATCTACAAAACACAAAATCAAAAGCATACATGAATGACTACTCAATACGGTCATCCAACACATACCTCACCTAAAACACCAAACCACTAGGCCATCTACATCGAGGAGAAACCAAACATAGGCATTTCTTTTCCAGATGCTACAAACACCACAAACAGGGCAATCTACTGTTGCCTAGCACACAACAAAATCTTTAAAGTATGCATTTAAAATCGCTTTTCATTTTTCTTTTCAAAATATATGCATGCTCTTTTTAAAAATCCTTTACTTGAAATGACTACTCTCGCTAGATTAAGCTCAAAACCACACCAAAAATGCTAAAAATCATGTCGTCGGATCCCAAACACTCTCTATGAGGGTCAGTCAACCAACGGTGTCTAAACACTCTCTATAACGTTCAGAACATACACCACAGTAACCACAAAAGCCACAAATAACAACCACAAAGCCTCTACTCCAAAACCACTATTTACTCTAGACTAGAGTCTGATTCTTTAAATCAGGGCACAACAAAGGTCACAGCGCCGTTCTGACGCAAAATACCTCGCCACAAAGACACAACACCGCAACCACAAACACAATGTGTCGTGCTGTTCGACACCAAGTAACCAACACTAACCACAAAGTTGTTCACCAAGGAGCTACCATGGTGTCTGCACTGCCATGAACAACAACCTTGTGAAGGAATCTTCTCGTCCCGACATCTCACTACTTGCAGGACCCTCAAAAAATTAATCACTTACTAGGAAAACCTGCTCATCTTACACCTAGGTGAGCTGTTCCTTTCTCAGGACAAACCACAAGGTATGTCTTCTCGGTGTCCTAGCTCAATGCTTGAATCCTACACCTAGGCTTTGTCAATATCCACTGTAACATTAGGGCCTGATTATCCATTTTTGATATAAACCATGTAATTAATTGCTATATTGTGTTTAATGGTTTATTAATGGATAATCTGTTGTTTCTTGGCTGTGAGTGATTGTGGTTGGCTTCTTGTGCATCTGCCTGTGTTTTGCGACCCTTGGGGAGTTCTGTTTGGAGATGCACAGTCGCCTCGATTTGCGTGCCCGTTCTTTTCTCTTTTCTTTCTTTTCCTTTCCTTCTTTCACTCACGAGCTCACCACATCCGTCTTCTTCTCCATCACCCTTCACCAGCCCGTGCCACCAACACCCAACGACCCGTGCTTCATCGTCACCTCCGACGAGATGGGTGGCTGGCGGGATGCGGGAGGAGGTAGGGATAAGAAGGGCGGAGGCGAGTGGCCAGAGAGGAGGGGAGACGCGAGAGGAAAGGGGGAAGAGAAAGAGTGACGCGTGCGCAGCCGTGGAGGGAGGTGGTGACTGTCCGTGTGCTCCGCCGGTTGGAGAGTTTCGCCAGGGCGCGTGGAGGTTCGCTGGAGGTAGGGAAGGTCACCGGGGTGCCATTGGAGGTACGCGATCTTCTCCTCCTTCCATTCTGTCCTTGGGTTAGCAGTAGATTTTAATGCATGAAAATAGTGTTAAATGCATGAAAAAAATCGTAGAAAATTATTATGTGATTGAGAATGTGTTATTTAACATGTTTATGATGTTATCATGCTGAATTATGGCTTTTTGTGCGATTTTTGTGGATAAATGAGAAGTATGCTACAGTGTTTGTTTTTGAGCTCTATGCCTTGATGATTTTCGTTAGAGCAGCATGTTTAATGGATTTGTGATTGGTTTGAGGGGTTTTGAAGTAGACTTGAGGGTCTACACCTCATGTTTTTATAAAATTTTATGAATTTTATTTGAGGGGTCCGATCCTTGCTCCCACTTGGGGAAGAAAAGGAGGATAGTGTTTGGAGCGTTTTCTACAACAGCAGAAAACGATATGCCGTTTTGGTTCGGCATACCGAATTTGCTCCCAGCGGTGAAATCCGCGTTTTGGCCTTGGACGACCGGTGATTTTCGGTCGACCGTTTCTCCGCTGTCTGAATAATCTGACAGAGATTCGGTATATCGAAGAAATTCGGTATACCGAATCAGGAGATTTTGGTATACCGAATTTCTCTGGTATGCCGAATCAGGGGAAAACGACATACCGTTTTGGAAAACGGTATGCCGATTTTGCCCTGTTGTGCTTAAGTGTTAATGTGGTTTTTTATTATGCTAAATGGTTGTTTTGGCATGATGGGTCTATGTGGTTGATGTTTTGCCCCGTGTAATAACATGGAGGCATGTGGAACCCCAAATAATGGATTTGGGCGTGGTTTTTGGGTTTTGACCCTATAAATGATTTAAAAGATGGTTTTGTGTGGTTTTTGGGCTTGAGACCCAATTGATGGTTTGTTGTGGCTGTGATGGCCGGTGTGGTGACCCCAGTGGAGGGTCAGGTGTTGCAAGGAACAGTGTCCTGCAACAGAATAAATGGAAAATGGTTTTGAAAACTGGAAAGAGTTTTAGAACACTAATAATGTGTTATGGAAAGAGATTGCGGTTTACGAGCTGGAGACGGTGTAGGCTGAGCCTGGGCCTTTGAGCCTAGTTGTTCGGGTCACCGCTGGTGTAGGCTGAGCCTAGGTAGTTGTACCTAGTTGTTCGGGTCACCGAGCTCGTAGCGGTGTAGGCTGAGCCTGGATCATTGGACCTAGTTGTTCGGG
>JAMKQA010006132.1:0-21865 GCA_024699735.1 Posidonia australis | reverse complement strand
ATCATTCATGCGATATGCTTTTGTGTCTTTTACTTGCATTTTATTAAACCAGAGGGGATTGTGAGCATTTGTCTCTAGTTACGCCTTATTAATTGTTCTGCTGAGTTTGTGTGTTTTATTTTGACCAGATAGGGAGGCAAACAAGTCTCTACTCTCCTAATCATGGCAAACTTAAAAAGAAGGGGAAAAACACACAAGCATGGCATCCAAAAGGCGTAAACATGGCATGTGCTGGTGTAGTGCTCAAGTAGGTGAATAAAAGCAAGCATCGACAAACAAAGCATGAAACAGATCATGTGCATGTGTAGTGGCATAGCAACAGTGTAAAGAAAGAAAAAAAGGCATGTTCAATCAAATATGTATAAGCAAATATCAAGCAAGCAAGCATAAAGCAAACAAACCAAAGACAAGTAAGGAAACCAGAACGAAAGCTAGAATCTGGTTATCCCCAGCGGAGTCGCCAGTTCTTGTGACCATGCCGGTGGAACCCTTAGTGCGGCTCTCCACCTACTCCGATGTGCGGAAACACACAAGGAGATCTGATACGATCACGACGAAAATGGTGAATCCGAAGGAAGAGAGAAGACTAGGAAACACCAAAGGGAAGACAAAAGGATAAGGAAAGGAGTCGCCACCAAGTCTTTTAATGGAAAGACGAGGAAAACCAAAACAAACACAAGAAAATCAAGAAACAAAACAAAATGCAGAATGCATGTGTGATCCATGCCTAACGGATAATGCAAGATGAATGTGGGCCAGAGAAAGGGTAAGGATCCTGATTACACAAGGGAAGGGGTTAGGCACCCCCATGCGCCCGAGAAAACTCGATCTTTCTAGGTTTCCTACTGTCAATGGTCTGCTAAATGTATGCTTGCTTATTCTATATGCTCATGTATGAAGATGACCAAAAACATGCGAAATCAAAGGAAAAAGTTAATCCGACGGTCAAATGTAGGCATTGTTAATGCCACTTTACTGTACGCTTTTGGGCAATGAGGAAAATTGTGAAATTCTCGGATAGTGTCTGGCAAAACAACGAAAATTGGGGATAAATCCGAGAAAATCAAAAAGGGGAAAATAATCCTTGTTTCGGGACTATGTTGTATTTGTAAGCCTTT
The DNA here is from genome assembly GCA_024699735.1 of Posidonia australis. NCBI lineage: Eukaryota > Viridiplantae > Streptophyta > Magnoliopsida > Alismatales > Posidoniaceae > Posidonia > Posidonia australis. The sequence continues at coordinate 20,747 of JAMKQA010006132.1, read as the reverse complement.
TATTGTATGCCCTCGGGCGATGGAAAACCCAAACAGGTGAAAAACCACGAAAGACTGAGGGAATCCCGGAAAACGAGGAGAAAACAAAGCTCAGAACAAGCTAAAAAAGTGTGCACAAGCAAGGAAGAAAAGACGGGAAAATCCGTGGAAAAAAGAAGTGAAAATATGCAAAATGCAAGTGTGAGTGCAAATCTAAAGAAGTCTAAGGGGTTTTGTGCAAAAAGCCCAAATCATTGAGAAATACATAGGAAAACATATTCCATGCATGTATGAAGAAATCTAGGGTCAAATGTGCCTCCCTAGTCAAAAATGAAGTTCTCTAGGGGTCTGAATGCAATTTTACCACTAATGCATGCAATGCAAATCAAATCTGCAAAAATCTGGGTAAAAATGCAATAAAAAAGTCTCAGAAATGATCTAGGAAGTTTCAGGTGCAAGATGGTCATTTTACTGTTGAAAACAAGCAATCACAGTAAAATCAATGAAGCACAGGGGCTAAACTGCAAAAAACCCAGCAAACAAAGCATTCTAGGAAGTTCTGAAGAAAAGCAGGGGCAAAAATGTAATTTTCACTGAAAGTAAAACATTCTAGAAGAAATCCTAGTGAAATTAGAGGACTAAAATACAATTAAACTAAGAAAACAAGCTTCTAGAATGTTTTAAAACAAATTCAGGGAGTTTATGCAATTTTCAAAGCAAAATAAGCCTTCTGGAAGCTTTCTATAAAACACAAGGGCCTAAATGCAATTTGTCCAATGAAAACATGCTTTTGAAATCATTTAAAACAAGTTCAAGGGCTCATATGCAATTTTCACTACAAAATGAACTGTGAGAATGATTTTGAAGAATTTCAGGGACTCATATGCAATTTTCACTGTAAAAATGAACTATCAAAGTGATTTCAAGGAAATCTAGGGTCGTCTATGTAATTTGTCAGAAGCAAAACACATTTTATAAACTTTGGAGGGCTTTTATTAAAGTTTTAAACTCAGAAAACATTACTTTAAATGTTCAGGGTAAAACATGTAATATTTTCAGTTAAAACTTTATTCGAAACATTTTAGAAAAATGATGGAAGGACCTAAATGTAATAAAAGGACCAAAAAGTAATTCCAAAAGGACCTATTTGCAAGAAAAACATAAACTCCAGATTTTATTCGAATAAAATGTTTCAAATTGTTTTTTCTAAATGAAAAAGAAACGACGGTTGTCGTTGATTGAGCTCGCTGTCGACGACCGCCGGAGGGGGGCAAACAAGGCCTTCCCGTGGTCTGATCTTAGATCAGACTTCACGGGAGGCAAGAAGAAAGCAAGAGGGAAGGATCCAACGAAGTGGATCGAGCTACCAATGGTGGGAACGGGCTTCCCACCCACCTCACCGTTGAGGTGCTCCGACGATGGCGTCAGGGAAGAAGATCTCCTCCGGAGGTTGCGGCGCGACTTTCAGTGGCTGCGGGGACTTCTCAGAGGCTCCTCATGTCTTCAGGATTTAAAGGGAGGCTGACGGAGCGGCGGGGAAGCATCACCATCCATCAGCGATCCATCTCTGGCGAGGGGCGTCGCTGCATCAACCAAGGCTCGAGGAGGGGCTGCTGGAGGTTCTGGATTGCTCGTGGGGAGCAGTGGAGTGATCCTGGACGCATGGAGCAGCGTGGGGGGCTGGAGCCTCGCGTCGCTCTATTGGATCCCGTCATCTTCTTCGGCGACGGCGGGATCGACGCGTTCTTCCGGTTGACGGCGCAGCGGCTACTACGAGCTATGGAGCGACGGTCTGATGGGCTGAGGAGCTCTGGGAAGACCAGAGGAGGAGGTGGGAAGACTCGGGGGTCCAGGAAGCATCCTGGATTGCCCCCCCACCTCTGTCGCCGGAGTTTTGCGACGGTGGGGCACGGCGGAGTGCCGAGGAAGAGAGGAGGAGGATCGGAGGACCAGAAATAGAAAGAAAAAGAGAAGTTAGTGGGTATACCTGAACGGAGGTGGCACGCCGGCGGCCTGAAGCGGCTGGTCTCCTCCTCCGCAGTGGCTCTAGCTCTGCTCTTCTCTTCCTCGCTCTCAATTTCCAACTCTCGAATGCTCTCCAGGGTCTGTACTTGACGTGAGCTCTTCTGCTCTCTTTATAGACCATTGGAAACCCATAACATAATGCTATAACAAACCACTAACCAACCTCTAATTCCACTAATTGCACACCTAACGACCCAGCAAAAACCCCAAGTGCTGAACGGTTGTCTCCCCCTGTTCCCTTTTGTCCCCCTTGGTCACCGACAAGATGAATGGCGATCCAAGCTCCGGTGATGGCTGATCCAATGGCAGAGCTGCCTTTAGAGGTACTGATCCAATGGCTAAGCTATCTTTGGAGGTACTGATCTAGTGGAGTTCGAGCTGGTTGATGAACTCAGTGAATTAATTGGCTGATCATGATGAATTATGAGAAATGAAGAAAAAAATGATTCATTGGGGAAGGAAGAAGATTGGAATTTTGATTATTATGATAAGTGTTTGATTTATGAAGAATATGCTTGATTTTGGTGACAAAGATCAAATAGGAGAGAAATTGGGTGTTGGGTTGGAAGGAAAGTGGGTTGAGCCATTGCGGGCCTTCATGGACCTCCATGGGCCTATGTAGGCCTTGTGGGCCCGCATAGGCCCAAATGGGTTTAGGTAGGCCTAAATGGACCAAATGGGCCTAAAGAAGTTGAAAGAGCTTTAAAAGGCCTAAATAGGTTTGAAGGGCCAAAAAAGAGCTTAGATTGGGTTTAATGGAACCATGCAGGCCTTGTGGGCCCATATGGGCCCAATTAGGGCTGAATGGGTCCAAATGGGCTTCCATGAAGTCAAATATGCCTATGATGGGCTTTGTGGGCCCAAATGAGCTCAACTAGGGTTTAAGGGGCCTAAGTGGGCCTTCATGGGCCCAATTGGGTCTCCATGAATTAAATGGCCTTAGTTAGATTAAATGGACTTTTGTGAAGTTAAGTAGGCCATCAAAGAGCTAATTGGGCTTAAATGGGCCTTGTGGGCTCAAGTGGGCCCAACCAGGGCCTGTTAATGTACGCCCTTGGGCGATGAAATACAAATCAAATCAAAAATCTGAAATATAGGATTAAAGCCAATCAAATCGGAAAATGGATAAGAGACCCTAAGGACAAAGCGAAAAAAAAAAATCCATGAAGGAAAGGCATAGGTTGCCGGCTCGCCACATGGGGATACCAACTTGAGGAAAATGGATGTGAAATCCATGGATAAGTGCCTAAATGTATAATAACGCTAAAGAATGACTTAGACATGGACTAAGCAAGACTAAATGCAAAGATCGACATGCGTGCTCATGAATTGGGGTATACGGGCAATTTGGTCATTTTCCCTGAACAGTGCTTGCATGGGAGTGATGCATGGCCTAAGTTATGTCAAAATTAATGCTAAATGTCTGGATAATGTCATTTGCAAGAAACAGGGAGAAGAAAAATCACCAAAAGGATGTAAATGCAATAAATGACAAACATAGGGACTAAAACGCAAAATTCACGAAAAGAGCGAGAAACTGGATGAAAAGCAGGTTTATGACCCTTATTCTAGCATGCAAATGATGGGTCCAATGTCAATGTGGCACAAGGATACATAAATCGCACTTAGATAATTTCCTGAAAATTCAAGAACTAAAGTGCAAAATTTACACATGAGTGAAAATACGGCCAAAATGTGAAACTAAAGATCAAATCTTAATGCAAACATGATGCTTAAATAGATTTTGTGATCAAATGCAACATAAGAGTGAAAATTATCCCCAAAATGTGATGGAAAACATTTAAAAACCCTAAATGATAGATTTAGAAATAAGTTAAGGGCCAAAATGTAAATTCCTTGTTCAAAAATGCTTTAATGTGAATTCAGGGGCCTTTTTGCAAAAATCTAGGGTTTGATTATAACAAAAATGAGGCCTTTCTGCTAGTCAGAGCAATTATGAAGAAATTTGAGGTTTAAAATGCAAAATTCACAATGAAAAACTCATTTTTTAAAGTTCTGGGAGTTAAATGCAAATTTTTAGGACCTAACTGCAAAGAAAATTCTACTTCCATGAAGAACAATGTAATTTTTAAAGAATCTAGGGCTCAAATTGCAAAATTCACAGAGGAAAGACATTCCAAAGAACTTCAGGGGTCTAAATGCAAATTCTTAGGACTTAAATGTGATAAAAATCGATTTTATTGATCATCAGTGCAATTTTAAAGATATTTAAGGATTACAATGTAAATTTCACTAAGAAAACTTGTTTCAAAAACACTCAGGGACCTAAATGTAAATTTCCAGGTCATAAATGTGATAAAAAACCAATTTTAATGATTATCAGTGCAATTTTAAAGATATTCAGGGTTCAGGATGTAAAATTTACAAAGAAAACTTGTTTTAGAGACAGTTAGGGGCTAAATGTAAATTTTCAGGACTTAAATGTTATAAAACCAAACGTCAATTTGCTAAAAGAATAAAAGATGAATTCGTTAGGGGGTTAGATGCAAAATTCATGGATAAAATAAAGAATAAAAATTATTTTAAAACTGTAAGGACTACAATGCAAATGTTTGGACCAATATGCAATAAAAAAAGGACTGAAATGTAATAAATAAAGGACCTAAAAGTAATAATGAAAAACTAATATGAACAGACCATAAAAGGCCCATTCGAAGATAAGCAGAGGTCGCCGGTGCTTTGCCGCCGGCGACCATCTCCAACGACCTCCCAGGGGTACTTTAGGGGCTGGCAGGGCTCGAGACGGTCGGAGGAGCGTCAAGGTGACACGACGGAGCTCTGGGGAGCATCGACGAGGCTTGGGGGCGGTCTGGATTGTTCCCCCCACCTCGCACTCTAGCGAGGGGCACTATGGCGGTGGCTGGGACGTCGTGGGGCGTCGGGGCGACAGCAGAGCGGCGCGGAGAGGCTCGGCGTGTGGCTGGGAGTGTTTCGAAGGCCTTGGCATGGAGGGGGAAGCCTCGGTTTACTCCAGTGGCCTCTTGTCGACGGGTGGTGGCAACTGCGATGGCGGTGGCGGTGGCGCAGGCGAGCGGGCTTCTCTAAGAAGGGGGGCATAGAGGAGGAGTGGAGAAGAGAAGAGCGGGGAGAAGAGGGAACATCAGCCTGGGGCCTTACCATGGCCAAACGACGTGAGCTTTGCCGGCAATGGTGAACCCACCACTAGAACCGAAGAAGACGGGGGCCAGAGATGGCCTGCCGCGCTAGGGTGTGAGCCAGGGGCCCGGTGGGCTCTAAAGGGTGTGATCTGAACAGAAAAGGCTGGGAGAGAGAGTTACCTGAGTGCAGGATGTCCTCCTAGGTGGCTGGACGACATTCCTCCTCTGGTTGGTTACTCCGGTGATGGAAATTGAAGGTGAGGAATGCTCTGGATGCAAGGGAACTATGGAGAATGCTTTGGTGGACTCAAACTCGCTCAAAGGGGGGCTGGAAGCTCGCAGGAAGGAGTTCTGAATTCTAGGAAAAGCTTGGCCAAAGGTTTTTTTTTTTCTGTCAACGGCGAGGCTTTATATTCTGACGAGGCTCTCTTGGGCCGTTGATCCTCCTCCTCAGCCACTGGTCATCGTGGGATCACGCACGTGGGTCGGAGAAAGTTGGCCAAGGATCACGGAGGCTGAGATCTGCTCCGGATTCCTCGGGATTGCTTGCCAGAGTTGTCGCCGAAAAATCAGGGTCACCGGAATTATTTTTTGACTTTCCTAAGTTTTGAATTGCATTCTTAAACGAAATAGTATTGGGCTTAATGGGCTTGGGTTTTGGGATTTTTTTTTTGGTTTTTATTTTGGATTTTTTAGGACTTTTTAGGGTTTTAATTTTATGATTTTAATTGGACTTTATTGGTTTAATTTAATCTCTTAATTTTGTGATTTAAGGTTTAATTAAGGTTTTAATTGGTTTAGGTTTGATTTTCTTCATGAATTTTTTAGGGATTTTTTAGGGTTTTGGTTTTGAATTTCAAATTAGCGTTTTGAATTTTATTTTAGACTTTTGATTTATGTTTTATGTTTTTAAATTATGTTTGTGATTATAATTTAATTAGTTGATTTTGAATCAAGGTTTTAATTATTATGGGTTTTCTTATTTTATTTTGGGTTTGGAATTTTTAGTGATTTTAGGGTTTTAATTTTAAGTTTTTAATTAGAATTTTGTGAGCTAAATGTGATTATTAATTTTGGATTTAGGGTTTTATTTAATTGACTTGAAATTTGGGTTTTGAGTTTTAATTAGGGTTTAATTAGGGATTTTTGGATTAATTATGGTTTATGGATTTATTAATTAGGATTTTTATGTTTATTTAGGGTTTTTGTGTTTATTTAGGGTTTTTGGATTAATTAGGATTTTCAATGGATTTTAACTTTAATTAGCATTTTTACTTATTTATTTGGTCTTTTAAGTGATTTAATTTGAATTATAGTTTTTGTCTTATTTAATGGATTTTAATTTGATTTCATTTTTTCTCACTTGATTAAGGTTTAGAATTTGATTAATTCGGGTTTTTATTGGATTTTAAGTGCGTTTGAGTGGGTTTTATTTGAATTTTTAGGTGGATGTTAATTGGATTAAGTGGGTTCTATGGTTTTATTGGATTTTAAGTTTAATTGCGTCAGGTGAGCTAGTGTGGGCCTGATTGGACTTGTGTGGGCTAGGGTTTTTGTGGTTGCGACCAAAGCATCATCTGGAGGAGCCTGCTGCCAAATGACCTCAAAATTGTGGTGTCTACACCATCGCTAATAAAATAGCGAACGAGGGAAGGGAAAGGGGTCGTGTACGTGGCTCAGCCCATCGACGACCCTCCCACACTCCAGTTAACCTCGTCACGCCCCGACGAAGCCACCTCTACCGACGGACACACAAGCAGCTCACACCACCTCCTCGGTTGCGCATTGTTCCTCTTTCTCTTCTCAGCTCTTTGCACGCCGCAACCTCCCTTTGTCCTCTTTCCCACCTGCGTCGCCAGCCATCCATCACGTCGGAAGAGATGGCGAGGCAAGGGCTGGCATCGTTGGTGGCACGGGTCGAGGAAGGGAAGGAAGGAGACAGAAAAATGCTGTAGGCTCGTGAGAGGAAAGGAGAAGAAAGGAGTAAAAGAAGGAAAAGAAAGGAAGAAAAGACAGGCATGCAAATCGAGGCGACTGTGCATCTCTCAAACCGGACTCCTCATTGGTTTCAGATCACAAACAAGTGCACAGAAAGCCAACTACAAGCTCACACATCCAAGAAACAACAGATTATCAATTAATAAACCATTTAAGCAAAATCACAATCAATTACATGGTTTATAATTAAAATGGATAATCAAGCCTAGATGCCACACCTCAAGGCGAATAGGTGCAGTTGGGGATGATTGCATCGTAGGCAGTGCGATCGCACGCTCTGTCCTGACAGTCAAGTGAATCATGTTGATAGTAGATCTCGAACCCACGAGGGAAGATTGGTACAGTAGATGGGGAAAAGGCACATAAACATGATGAATAAGATCAAAAGGGTCTGGGAGGGGGTACTAGACCCGGTAGGAAAGAGACAATGAATCCCTAAGGTCCCAGGAGCTCCCAGATTCGCATGTTGGGGGAGAGGCAGACTAACTATACTAGAGTGTGCTTGTGGTTGTACTTGTACAGGTGGTGCTTATGCTGGGACGGGTGTAGACCCTGCATCCTAGGTTTTGATGATGATGACCTTGCGGTTAATAAGATCCTATATGGCATTCTGGAGGGTGAAACAGTTGTCCGTCGAATGCTCCACGATCCAATGGTAAGTGCAGTACAAATTCGCATTATACCACACCAGCAGGGGAGTCAGAGGTGGGCAAATGTCCAAATACCTGAGGAGCGACTACGCCTTGGGAAGGAAGGCACTCAACAGTTTGACCAGCGAAGTGAACTCTCGGTCTAATCATCAAGGCCTCCCTTATTGAGGGTGCTGTTCTTCCCTTGCCAGTGCTACGAAATACATTGGCTTGGCAGTGGTGGTGATGTAGGGTGTGTGGGGTGTCCTACTTGTTGGTGCAAAGATTATCTGATTCTGAGCCAACAGGCCCACCGCATTCACAGGCACAATAGGGGACCTTACATATGTAACAGTGTTCTTCAGAGGGTCCCTCCTCTTCGGATATTTGGAACTAGAGCCATTGTTGTTGTTGCTATTGTTGCTGCTGGTGCCGATGTTATGGCTAGGGGCGGTTGCCTACTTTGTGAACATGATGAGTGTAGGAAAACTACCACTTCGTAGCGAGCTTTCCACGCAGGCACTGGCTCTAATCAATGATGAGATGGTGGTGATAGGCTGGATGTTGAGCAGAGCCCCTATGGCTGGCTGTGTCCCACGGATGATCATCTTGATAGACTCCTCGTTAAAAGGTCTATCCTTGACCTGTGAGGTGAGGGCACACTAGTGTCCAATGTACTATCTGAATGGCTCATGGGGCTTCTGCTTTGTGGCAACCAAGTCCTCCCACTTGAGGACTAGGTCCAGATTGAAGGAATACTGTTCCAGGAATGCTTGGGCTAGGTCATTCCAAGTTCGAATGGTAGCCATGTCTAGGGAAGTGAACCACTTCAGGGTAGAATCAGAGGGACTCTTTTGGAACAAGCAGATAAGCAACCTTTCATCAACCTGAAGCTGAGTGAGGTCTCCACAGTATGCCCTTAGATGAGAGATTCGGTAGCCTTTTCTGTTATATTTCTCAAAGTCTAAGACTTGGAAATTTGATGGGAGAGTAGCCTCTGGGAAATAGCAGAGGTCCTCGAATTGAAAAGCCTAGCAGTCCCCACCCTGCATTTGTCGAAGTACTCTTTCTAGATTGCCCATTTTGGTGAGGAGGGCATCTAGGTTCACTACTGATGAGACTGGTGCAGCTGGGGCGGGTGCAGTGTATGCCGTATGGGTTGCACTAAGTTGCTCCTCCAAATCCACCATCTTACTAGTTGGTGTCATGGCTTGATGGTCGGCATACCCATGCGGGTGTGTGGTGTGTTGTGGCATGTATAGGGGTACCTGTGTTTGATGCAGAGACAGAGGATAAGTAGTATGTTGTGCAGTGAGTGGTGTAGAGTGTGGAGGCGGTAGCTACTGTCCTGGGGTGAGTCCAGGTAACGAGACTAGAGAGTGCTACATCCCTGCCAAGCCAAGAGGCTGGCCACCAGGTGCTGGAAATGCATGTTGTGAAAGGTGAGATGATAGTGAAGGATGCAGGGTAGACACCCCCATCACCTGATTAGCGACGAGCTAGGGTGACGGTCGAGGAGGTGGTGCAATAGGTGTAGAGTGGAGCACCAAAGCCAGGTGCGGTGAAACCTTAGGGGGAGGGGATGCTGGAAGCAGAGAGGAATCAATGGAAAGGGCCATGTCCTGTAGCTTCTGGGTGAGAGCCAAGAAGTACTGGTTTTTTGGATGTTTGTTCTTGGATATACCATGACCATATCTGCATAGTTTCATCATCATACACCCTAGATAGCACATATTTTGCACTTAGTAAAGTGGTGATATTTACTAGTTGAACTCTTATGAATCAGTAGCCCTTTTAGGCTATGTTAGTGTGATTTCCTTATGCTGGCGTACAGTTTAGAGTCCAGGTAGCGAGGCTGAGCAATTGGTCATGTCCACCACCAGTTTTGCACAACATCGAAGCATTTGTATATCATTTAGCATGACATACACACATGCATTGGCATCACATTCACATTCATTTAGAACTATGATGCATGCTATTTGATGTTTTTGTAGCCCAACATGATCACCCTACCTATGTCCCTAGCAAATCGTACTAGTGCCATTGTGTACTGGTCTAGAACTAATATAGCATTATTGAGCATTAGGTTGCATGGCTTTCCACCCATTCACATCTGGCATAGCATTGAGCATGCATTTGACAATGCATCGAGCATGCATTTTAGGCACAAATGAGCATGCATTATAGACATAAACAAGCATACATGCATAAGCCACACAATGTGAGGAATAAGCCTAGAAAGATCAAATTTCCAAGCATGTGGGTTGTTTAACACCTTCCCCATACGTAACAAGAATCTTTACCCATTCTCTAACATGCAATGACAGAAGTGTCGCATCCCTTAAACATAGAGCATTGCATTTGCATTTCATACGGCTTTCCTTGTCTCCTGCTTTAGATTAGGTGGCGACTCCCATTTTTCACCATTGCAGTCTTTTGCGAGAAGTCTTCATCGCGACTCTGCTAGTTCTCGTGTATTTGGCCTTTCGCGCCTTGCATGAGTGACCACAAGCATGGTTACAAGTATAATAATGGAAAACAAACCAATGTTAGAAAATTAGGTGCCAAAAGATGTTCAGACATCTTAGAAGTAATACATACGAACATTTATGGACCATTTCCTATGCCATATTGGAATGGTCAATAATTTTTTATTACGTTCATATATCTTATTCTTGAAAAATCACAGGCCTTGGATGTGTTCGAACAATTTAAGATTGAAGTTGAAAACCAACTCAATAAAAGAATTAAAGCCGTTAGATTTGACTGTGGTGGTGAATAATGTTTTGGCTCGTTTGCCAAGTTCCTAGAAGAATGTAATATTGTCCCTCAATACACCATGTCTGGTTATCCAACTATGAATGGTGTTGTTGAAAGGTGCAATAGGACACTTAAGGACATGGTGAGAAGTATGATTACTCATTCTATCTTATCAAAATCTCTCTAGGATGAGGCACTTAAGACTGTAGCTTATATTTTAAGTAGAATATCAACTACAGTAGTGGCTAAAACCCCTATGAATTATGGATTGGGAAGAAACCCAGCATTAGGCATCTTCATGTGTTGGGTTGTCTACTTGAGGGTAGGCCTTACAAGGCTAATGAAAAGAAACTAGATTCAAGGACTGTTAGTTATTATTTTGTTGGATATTTAAAAGGTCTAGGGGCTTTAAGTTTTATGATTCCACTTTTAAGTCATTTTTTGATACATGTATTGCAAGATTTCTTAAGAAAGCAAACTTTGAGGGAGAAGATAATAGTAGAGACATTGTCTTTGAAGAGGAATTTATTTCTCTTCCTATAGTTACTATTGACGATGATCAGGAATTAAAGCTCGACATTATTTAAGAGGCAACTCCAGTGTAATACATTATTGATCCTCTTCCCATTCATGAAGAAGGAATTCAACTTCCTTAAGAGTGAATGCCACTTAGGAGCTCTACTAGAGAGAAAAAAAATGTGATTTTAAATGATTATATTGTGTTTTTTCAGAAACATCAAGTTGATAATGACTTGCTGGATGATGATTCAATCAATGTCTATCAAATAATCAATAGTTCCGACCCTCAAAAGTGGATAGATTCCATGAATGATAAGTTTAAATCCATTGCCTGAAAGCTATTGATGTTTGAGATCTTATCTCATTTCCAGAAGGTGCAAAGTCCATTGGTTGCAAATGGATATTTAAGACCAAGAGGAATTTACAGAGTAATTTAGAAAGATATAAGACTCGTCTTATCACTAAGGGTTTTACTCAAAAGGAATGCATTAACTATAAAGAGACTTTCTCTTCGATTTCATTGAAAGACTCTTTTCGGATTATTTTGGCATTGGTTGCTCATTTTGACCTTGAACTACACTAAATGGATGAAAGAATAGCGTTTAACAATGGTGACATTGACAAGACAATCTATATGATACAACTAGAACACTTTGCATTAGGTAATGCAAACAAAATGGTTTGCAAACTTATGAAGTTTATTTATAGTTTAAAGCAAGCATCCCATTAACGGTATTATAAATTTCATCAAGTTGTCATCTCTTTTAGTTTTGAGGTAAATTTGGTAGATGATTGTATATACCATAAATTCAATGAGTGTAAATATTTTTTCCTGGTATTGTATGCTTGTAGACACCCCGATTTTGAGGTGACTCATAGATGAGCTTTCCAGATGTTGCTTTGGATGTGGCAAACCTAACCCCATTAGCTAAATCGACCACAAACCTATAGCAGGCCCGCAACCCAATTAGAAATCCAGACAAGTAGGGGAGAGCACCATGTTAGAGCACCAATGTGGAGCACCTAGCTGGAGCACCAAGCAGGAGCACATAAGTGGCACACTTAGCTGGCGCACCAAGCTGGTGCACAACCACTTCTTAGACAGCTGGCTGCTGGCTTTCCACCTCCCATGGTTGTTACCTCCACCAACGAATATGCCATGGAATCTTCCCAGGCTCATCGTTTACGAGGCTCCTTGTATTCTCTAGGAGTTACCCTTGAGAAATCCTATATAAGGACCCCTATAGGCAAGCATTAGAAGAGGTTAGAAGGATCCAAGAGAGATCTAGTGCAAGCTATCTATTGATTTCTGCAACCCAATCTCGTTTTTCTCAAGCATTCCCTTGTATTCTTGAAGCATTTCCAGCCCTTCCAAAGCAACAAGGATCTTATCATCTTTGGTCTCTCAAGAAGGAACACCTTGGACAAGGTAGGTCCGCCATCCATCCTTTTATTTTTTACTTAGTTCCTGCACCAAATAAAACATGCCATGCATTCACATATAATCTATGTTTGCCTTGCTATTTACATAAGAATTTCTTGATGAGATGGTTGCTCCATGTATAGGCAATTCCCATGTGTAAAATCTGAATAGAAAATTCTGCATTATAACATGTCTTTCTTCTTTATTTCCTTACACTAAGATCCATGATCCATGCATACATGCTAAGATATGCTAAAGAGATGTTCTTGATGCATCCACCACTTGCATTTCCTGTCGTGCTTATTTTCTCATGCATATTCTTTAAGATCCATGCAAATACTTTCAGCCATGAATCCATGATGTGATATGATTTGGAATTAAATGGTAAGAGACATTCATGTGATAATGTTTCATCATGTTTTAGTCTTTTATCATCTGCATAATTAATCTGGCTAAGAAAATTACTCATCTCTGAAATCTGGACGAGATTCTGAACCAGACTGTAGTCTGATTCAGGTATTCTGGGGAGCACCATTCTGGCACACCAGGGTGGTGCACCAAACCGGAGCACCACTCTGGCACACCACTCTGGCGCACCATTTTGGTGCACCAGACTAGTCAGAGAAGAAAACCACCCTCTTTTGCATTTGCATCTGCATGCTTTCTTGAATGATTTGGAACCTGATTCTTTCAGTGGTGATTCTTTAGTATTTCATGATAGGGCATGCATGATTTCAACTTCAAGTGATGTTGCTTTTCAGTTGCTTTGCTCTTTGATCATTCAGTCCATAGTTCAAAATCTGGTAGGTTGGTTGCACTTTACTCCTACGTGGAGAGCCATATGCATCAGCCCATGATCCAGTGACATGGCTGAATCTTGCTGTTTTCATTTAGCATGAATAGTGCATGATCTTGTGTGAGGCTACAAGCCCTTGAGCACAAGGTCCACAAGTCATCTCACACATGCATTCCTTTTACTTCTAAAGCATATTTTTCAAGTCTTGCGAAGGATTTTACATTGCATACTTTTCCAGAATGCATTCTCATGAGATATTGCATTGCATGGAATTCTATTTTCTCTTTGGCACATCTTTATGGCTCACACAGGAGCACATAGGTGGTGCACTAGACTGGAGCACCAGTCTGGCGCACCAAACAGGCGCATCAGCCTGTTTTGAGTAACACATAGTAGATTTTCACGTAGTTTTAGCATGATTTCTTGCTTCGATTTGCTTTCAGTTTTCTCTGGCTTTCTTCCTTGATATATCCAGGGAGACCCCTTTCTGTTTTTAGCCATTTCTGTGCATGATTAGATCATACATATCATGTAGTAAAGCAAGGATGAAAAGTCGCCCAAAATACTTAGATCCCTGATCTTATTTATGAAATGTCTTTGCATCGACACTTGACCCGATATATGAGTGTAGACACCCCGATTTTGAGGTGACTCATTGATAATTTTCTAGATGTTGCTTTGGATGTGGCTGACCCTTGAATCGCTTTAGCTAGACCAATCCTAAACCTATAGCAAGTCCACAGCTCAATTAGAAATCTAGATAGGTAGGAGGGAGCACCTAACTAGCACATCTTGCTAGAACACTTATCTAGCACACTTGTCCAGCACTTTTACCTAGCACACCTAGCTAGCACACTTACCTGGCACATCTACCTAGCACACTTATCTAGCACATTCAACTAGCACAACTAGCTGGCGCACCTCACAAGCGCACATACCTAGTGCCTAGCTAGTTCTCAAGCTGTTGGCTGCTGGCTTTCCACCCCCACGGCTGTTACCTCTAGCAACGAATATGCCATGGAATCTTCCAGGCTTTTCATCTACGAGGCCCCTTGCATTCCTAGGAGTTACCCTTGAAAGATCCCTATAAATAGACACCTATAGGTAGCCATTTGAAAGATGAGAAAAGTTGAATCATCTTGAAAGAAAGCCTTCTCCAGAATTCTGCAAACACCCACTTGCACTTGAGTATTTCCTCTTGCATCCAGAGGCATTCTCAGCCCTTCCAAAGCACCTGGGAGCTTATTATCTTGGGTCTTTATTTTCTTCCTTGAAGGAACATTCACCTCAGACAAGGTAGGCCCTTGTATCTTTCAAGTAACTTCTTGTTCTTTTACAATGGAATAACATGTTATTAGCTCCATGATAGGTCTATTTCTTTTTATATCACCATTAGGATTTTTGTTCTAATTTATCTTATCTTTTGCAAGATACCCTGTATGATAATCTATGCTTTGATTATAGCATGTTTATTTCGTTTCTAGGGAGCACTGCATTACTTTCATGAGCCGTTTCTTCTTTACTATGTTTCTAATGGGGTCATTTGCATGAGCAATCTTCTCTTATTATGTTCTAGATTTGATCATGATTTCAGCAATTCTTGTTGTGTTTGCTCGTCCCATGCTTGAATCTTTTGCATGAACCCGTTAATCATCATGTTCTAATAAGATAGTAATGATCAGATGCATTTCATCATACTCTTCATACTTGCATGGATCAACTTGCATTAGTATAGATTTCCCATTATCCTTTTGGGTCAGCTCTGGATCGGATCACGGTCTGATCTAGACGTTTTTGGGGAGGACCTATATGGCTCACCAGAGCGGCGCAATTAGCCAGCGCCCCACTCTGGTGCCCCATGCAGGAGCACCAGACTGATCATAAGGTAAAATGCTCACTTTTGCATCCCTATTTGCGTGGCTTTCTGATGTTTTGAGCCTTGTTCTTTTACTGCTTGCTCTTTTTTTCCATGGTTTTGCATGAATTTGTTTTCAATATAAGCAAGATTGTTTTCTATCCATTTTCTCCTCTTGGATATTCAGTCCTCGGTCGAAATCTGGTAGGCTGGCTGCACCTTACTCCTACATGGAGAGCCTTGTGCATCGGCCCATGATCCAGTGACCTGACTGAATCCTGCTTCTTTCATTCTAGCTTGAATAGAGTGTGACCATGTGTGAGGCGATCAACCCTTGAACACTAAGTCCACAAATCATTGCATTTACATGTTTTTTCCATGTTTTATAAAGGATTTTACACTGCATAATTTTCCAGAATGCATTCTCTAGTGATTTGGCTTTGCATTGATTTCTTTTTTATCACAGCACATCTTTCTGGCCCACTTAGGCACACATAAGTGGCGCACCAGACTGGATCACCAGTCTGGCGCACCAAACAGGCACACTGGCCTGTTTGTAGTAGCACACAGTAGATTTTATATGGCTTTAACATGCTTTTCCCGACTCGATTTGCTCCTGGGTTTTTCTTGGTTTCCTCTCTTGAAGTATTAGGAAGGCACAACTCTGTTTTCAATCATTTTATGCATTTTAAATTGCATTTGGCATATAGCAAGGCAAGGATGAAAACTCACTCGAGATTTTAGATCTTTTATCTTATTATGCAATATTCTTGCATCAATACTTGTCCCGCAATACGAGTGATACTTCTGAGCATTAGGACACACCCCTACATATCATGCACCCATATTTTAGGCACCACACGCATTAGCATGGCATGGCATATCGCCCTTGGGCATATAGCAAAGGCTGAAAAGCCGACATTCCATTAGCAATTGAGAAACCAATAGAAGACCGATTTATCGGACGTATGAGGGTGCCTAACACCTTCCTCGTACGTAATAGGGATCCTTACCCATTTTTCTGGTTCATGACCTTTTCCATTTTTTTTTGCATGATTTTCATGTTTTATATGGTTTTCCTTGTCTTCCATTTGAATAGACTAGGTGGCGACTCCTGCATTTGCATATTTTTATTTTTGCCATGACTTTGCCAACTTTTGCATATTTCGCCATTCTCGCCAGCATGGTTACATGAACTGGCGACTCCGCTGGGGATAACTAGATCCCGGCTTTGTTTTGGTTTCTCTTTTGCTTCAGCCTTTCTGCTTGCCTATTTCCATGCCATGCTTTGTTATTCTTTTTAAGTGGTGTCTTTTTGCATGCATTGCCTTTGTTATGTTGTTGTTTTCCTTTTACACATTTGCCATGCCATCACTATTGCACATATTTTAGCACATGCTTTCGTTTGTTTATCCATGTCTAATTGCATATTTATTTCCCTTCTTGTATATGCCATGCCTAGGAGATTAGAGACATGCTTGCTTCCCCTTCTTGTTAATGAAAACATAAAAACCAAAATCAATCATAAGGCAAACTAGAGACAAATTGTGAATCTTCCCCCATGGTTTAATAAACTTGCAAGTAAAAAACTTAAAGCATACATTGCATACATCATATAGGGCATGCATCTTCTCCTCTCCTAGGATTACCTATACAGTCTGCGAAGGACATTTTTCAGTGGCTCATCCTGTTGGCTTTGGCGTGGGATGAAAAATCGGGTTTGTCCCCCCTTGTTCGGGGTCGTGTCGATGTAGTAGAGGGTACAACCTACTGCTTTGGCAGAGGTCGAGGCTCTGAAAGCACCACCCGTTCACAACCTGAGCTTTGACTGGGATTTAGAACGGGGACCTTACTTTTTCTAAACTTGAATTGGCGACCTATTCACCCTAGTGTGTGAACCTGGAGTAAATAGCTTGACAGGACATCCCTAGTTGGTGTGAGAGCGCATACTAGAAGCATGCATTTGCATTTCATACCACCATAATCACTGCATCTTTGCTGATTTGTTTGTTTTTATGCATAGGATTTCTAATCTGTGAGTTTCCTTAGCCTGAGCTCAAGATCTTTCCTTCCACTGACTCTGTTTGCAACCTTATTTTCGATCGCATCTCCCGAGTTATTCGTCACTTCCAACGATAGCTCGTCCTAGGGTTCGTCTTATTCTTCCTAGCTGCAGTCCAATCGTCTCTCGCTCGCGATCCGCGATGGCCCAACATGCTGGCGAGTTCCTTTCCTTGCTGTCTAGGAGGAGGTCCCCGCCTCAGGACACTCTTCCTATGTGTTTGTTCCTATCATATCCACTGCCTCCACTTTTGCCCTAGCCTCTAAAGGACCTCCACCACCTCAATTATGTGTTCCCGTGCCAATCCCGCCATCGGGATCACCTGCCTGGTCTTCTCCTGCTGTCGAGGCCACAACAGTCGAGCCTTCCTCCCCGCAGGGCTATGTGTTTACTAGCCCTCCTCCTACTGCGGCTGTTTCAGTAGTAGCTACCCCCAAGTTTGGACAATTGGGATCTCAGCCTCTTGCTTCATCCCCTGTCTTGCCTCCTTCCTTCGAAGCCACCAGCGACGATCCTGTGACCGTGCAGCTGCAACAAATGTCGGCCCTTGCCCAGCAGCTGCAGGGATTGGCACTGGCCCTCCAGCCCTTCTCAGCTTTGTCTTTCCTAGCTCCCGACTGGCCTGCACAACCGGCCATAGGACCATAGTTTGCACCAGCTGCACTCCCACCACAACCGTCGCCATCCCTTGTCTCTCTGGCAATAGGGGTGTCGGCATTACCCTGTGTTACACCAGAACAGCACCCACCACAGCATGCATCCTCCTATCTAGTGGCTAGCCCCCTAGGCCGACGGGAGCATTACCATCTGTGAGTGTTGATACCATCCCGGTCCAACAGCTCTTGCTCCCACATTCTGCACCACTAGTTGCACCACTAGTTGCACCACCCCTATTTTTCCCTCACCCTTTTATCACACACAGGCCTCATCCTTCATCCCACAACACACTGAACGCATGCACGGGTACACTGGCCATCTTGCCGTAGCACCAGACGGTGGAATGGTGGATCCGGAGGAGCCCTTAGGGGTGACCCATACAGTGTACGCGGCACCTACCTCTACTGCACAGTCCACAGCTGCAGTAGCTCCAGATGCTCTCCTCGCGAGAGTAAACGATCTGGAACGCACTCTCCGGCAAGTGCAAGGTGGGGACTGCAAGTCCTACCAATTCCGGGACCTCTGTTATTTCCCAGAGGCGACTCTCCCCCCGAATTTCCATATTCTGGAATTTGAAAAATACAATGGTAGGGGCTGCCCAATTGCCCACCTCAAAGCTTATTGCGGAGACCTCGCTCAGCTTCAGGCTGACAAAAGGTTGTTAATCCGCCTGTTCCAAAAGAGTCTCATGGGGCCCGCGTTTAAATGGTTCACTTCCCTCAACATGGCCACAAGACTTGGGATGACCTTACACAGGCATTCCTAGAGCAATATTCCTTCAACCTCGACTTAGTCCCCAAGCGGGAGGTCATAGTCGCTCTCAAGCAGAGACCCCAAGAAGCATTTGGGGAGTATCTTGGACGTTGGCACTCTTTGGCTTCACAAGTCAAGGATAGACCCTCGGATGAGGAGTCTATTGAGATAGTGATCGAGGGAGCACAACCAGCGATCGGGGCTCTGCTTAGCATTCAGCATGTCACCACTTTCACTGCTTCGGGCGGGCGCCCGTGATGAGAGTACACTACGCAGCGACAGTTTTCCAGCACTCTCAGCATTTGACAATCAGGCCACTTCCTCACATAGTGGCCCTAGCAGTAGCAACAACCCCAACACCAATCCACCCAGGAGGCGGGATCCCTCCAAAAATACTGTCTCTTATAGTAGATCTCTGGCTGCTCTAGCAGATGTCTGCCCGCCCCTGCAGTGCCAAGTAGTTTATGCACCCACACCTACACTTAGAGCACCTCATGCATCACATATTACCCCCACTGCCACACCAGTATATCCTAACCCACCAGCTAGGATGCACCCACCGTTGGCACATCCACAGCCGAAGCGACAGCGCCGTGACCGGCGCCACTATACCCATTTAATGGAACCGTTAAGCATGGTATTCCCGAAAGTCGCATCCTTGTTGAGGTTACCGGAGGTACACCCTCCGCCTAACCCACTGCCAGCCTAGTACAATGCCAATGCGTTCTGCAATTTCCATCGGGTGGCTGGCCACACGACGGACAATTGTTTGACACATAGGGACGCCGTCCAGGATTTGATTGACTAGAGGGTCATTGTAATTAATACCCAGACAGCCGCCTCGACACATTCCCCAGTAGCACACCCAGCACAGCAAGCAGAGCTAGCACACCCCAGCATAGTTAGTCAGCCCTTTCCACAACATCCGCCTCCAGGAGTGCCAGGCTCCTCGAGAGTTAATTTTGTTTCTTCTGCTTCTTTCTCATCGGTTCCTTCTGGGTCTGTTTCTTCCCCTATCTGCCCAACTACTTTGATTCATGACGTATCTTCCCCTTTTCCACACCGTTTGTATCGCTCCTTCCTCGATAATGCCGAGGAATCTACTTTTATGATTCGTCTTGCTGTTGAGTCGGAGAACCCTGAGGTGCCACCTATAGCATATCCCCAGACACCTACTCCAATCTATTTATCCACCTGGCCCCAATCTAGGCCAAGACAGCCAGCACAACCTCAAGCCCACTAGTACCCTCACCAGTACTACTAGCACCCCCAGGTAAATGCCCCTACTCGCCCATAGAGATTGGCCGAGACCCATAGAGTCGGCTAACAAGAATCTGGTGAAGATCTTGAAAAAAATGGCCGAGACTCATAGAGATTGGCATGAAAAGCTGCCTTATGCATTATGGGCTTATAAAACCTCCATCCGGACATCCACGGGAGCAACACCTTACTCTTTGGTGTATGGCATGGAAGCAGTCCTTCCCTTCGAAGTGGAGATTCCTTTGTTAAGGATCTTGAGGGAGGTGAAATTAGAAGAGGCTGAGTGGTACAAGACTGTAATGTTTAGCTTGATCTAATTGATGAGCATAGGTTGCAAGCTCTGCATCATGCCCAATGCTACCAGAAGAGAGTGGCCCGAGTTATCAAAAGAAAGTCCGTCCTAGAAGTTTTGAACCAGGAGACTTGGTCCTGCGTGCCATTCATTTGCCGGATACACGGGGAAAATTTACGCCCAACTGGCACGGACCTTTTGTGGTTAAGGAGGCCCTGTCAGGGGGTGCAGTCATCCTTGAAGGCATGGACCATACATAGCAATCAGAGCCCGTCATTGACTCCTACTTAAAGAAGTACTATCAATGACTCTCAGTCGATCCTAGTGCCTTGCACCATGAGTCATGCAGTTTCATATTAGTATTGCATCATTGCACAGCATGAATAATCTTCTACACCTTTTCTTTTTGCATAGCATCGTCATTGCCCAATGAGGAAAATCAGGAGCGTGCCTGCGTAAGATGTGTCAAGTCCTCCTCATGTGCTACTACCCTAGAAGTTTAGGATGTGAGAGAGGGAATTCAGAGGAATGGGCTAAATGTACAAATCCCCACGGGACCTATATCTCGAGAGGGAGTAAAAATGTTAGGTCTAGAGAGAGTGTGAGCAATAAAGAAA
>JAMKQA010006131.1:0-15651 GCA_024699735.1 Posidonia australis | reverse complement strand
ATGGGCCGTGCCGGGCCCAAGGTCTGTTGCGCCCTGCCCGGGCCCGGCCGGGCCGACTGTTTCGCGGGCCGGGCCAGCCCGGCCCGATTTCCATGTCTACCTATATTCCATGAACGTACCAAACATATCGAGGTCAACTGTCACTATGTTCGAGATATGGTGTTGAAAGGAATCATCTCTACTTCGCATACTCATTTGTCTAAGCAGCTAGTTGGGTATCTTCACAAAGGATCTGAGTATTAGGATATTCAAATCTCTATATACCAAGCTGGGTCTTCTTAATATGTATACTCCAACTTTAGAATGAGTGTTAGAGTATAATCATATTGAGTATATGGATTAGTGGGTTATTGGATATCCATTTAAGTCCCTTAACCCTCTATATATATGTAACTCTCTCCATCTAATAAAAGTTTATGCTTTTTATCTCTCAATAACAACATGTATTAACAACTCTATATATTCTTTTGCATGCAATATTATATCATCTTCTTAACCAAAGCAAATTAACTGATTGTTCTCGTGTTTCCATCAGCTATTTTGCCTTTTCATGTTTCATGTCACAAGAACAACTGATTTCAAACCGAAAAT
The DNA here is from genome assembly GCA_024699735.1 of Posidonia australis. NCBI lineage: Eukaryota > Viridiplantae > Streptophyta > Magnoliopsida > Alismatales > Posidoniaceae > Posidonia > Posidonia australis. The sequence continues at coordinate 15,060 of JAMKQA010006131.1, read as the reverse complement.
AAGCTTAACACAAGCCGAAGTCAGAGCATTGCATGCACATCTCATATAAAAGGAAAAAATAAGTGACACCTGAAAGATCTTGGATTAAAGAATGAAGCATTGGGCCAAAAGAGTCTATGTTGAAAGATTTGAAATGATAATGGGAATAAAAACACATCAAATGAAAGATAAAGTGCAAAACAACTTTATAATGGTGAGGAATGAGAACAAGGGGAAAATGCCCCGTGTTGGCGCTTGTTCTTTCATCATGGTGTTTGTTCACCCTAGTAATGACTAATGAGATGCAACAGATACGGAGGAGCACATGGAAGGCATGGCAGCTTTGCTGTGACAGAATGGTCATCAGGTAGGAAGTAGAAACGACATGTTTCTTCATATGAAAGTCATTCCCCTACTTCTTAAGACACATTTTGACATGGTTGAACACGTGTCCAAAGGCTTTCCGGCTATTAACAAGCATGGGATTGAATGTCAACACATGTTGGTGAAACTTCACCAAGATGTCTCTGACTAATAGTTTGTAGACATGATTTTTGAGTGGTAGTGAACAAATAGTTTGTAGACATGATATTTAACTGAGTATCCATGTTTAACAGATATCGGGTTCAACATCTGCAATGCCAGAAAACAATAAAGATGTCAGACTGACATACAGTAAAATTTATTCTGTAACTTGTCTCCACCAAAAAGGCTAAATTTCCTAGGGCTATGGTGTATTTTGTCACTTGCAGCATTTCCACACATCTGTTGGTACTACCACTCACTTGCATCATCTGTCCCTTCCTCTCACTTCGCTTCTCCAAATGCATCCAAAAATTCTTCCCAAACCTATCTCAAAAGCTTAAATCTACCTATATCTAGGAATTGGAACTTCCAATTCTTTTAAAATCTCTACCAATTTTTGATCAATATTACACACCCAAATAACTATGTACCTCAAGGCAACATCAAGGGACAACCTACAAGTATACACAACAGCCTAGATAAGTATACACAATAGCATAGAGAAATATATACAATAGTGACAAGTATACAATAACAGAATAGCACAGAGAAGTATACAATACAAACACTACAATATTTACAGAAACAAACAATCATGACCTCCAAATCCAATCCCTAACTTCATTAAGTATACTCGGTAGCTATTAGAATAGTTAATAGAAAATCCAAATATAATTTATATTTTAGAACGTTTGTATCAAGTATATGTAGTGTATTTTAATATAAGTTTAAAATGTATGCTAAGCCTGCCAGGCACTAACGGTACTGACCCATTAGTGCAGTGGCATTACGGGGGCCTTCCCACCCCTAAGGTCTCAAGTTCAAGACTTCAAGAAATTCCTGCATAGGTTGCGCCTAGGCTTTCCTAGTTGAGGCGGGTTGCGGGGTCTCGCTCTGGCCTGGAGTTTACTAATACACTAAGCTTGCCAGGTTCTTCATTACCAAAAAAAAAAAAAAAAGAGTTTAAAATGTAATTCTAAGTGATTCTAGATGTACATTATTACTTACTTTAGCTAATCCTTGAGTTTCAAATTGAAATTCAAAATTTTTATCCTCAATAAAGAAAGGAGATGTCACACTTGAAAGACTCTCACAATAAGCATAGTATCCATGATACTCCTTGATATAAGTGTCAGACAACCACCCGTAATTGTGTTAAAGAATAACTGAAGGTTGAAACCCTTAGTCTCCTGAATTTCTATTGCTTGCATAAATTTCTTCTCTTCTTGCCTTCAGAGTTGCCATCTTCACCTCTTCTCCTGATGTTTCTCTTTTCTTTTTTGATGTTTCTGATGTTCTCGCTCTTATTGCCACTTTAGGTAATCTTCATAGGGAATATGAACCGTACGATTTATTTTCCTAAAGTTAGGTATATAAATTCCCTTTACCATGCTGACTTTGTCCTGTAGTAAGCATAAGAGAATCAAACATAAGAAGACAATTGAGTTTGCGAAAAATCAATATAGAAAGGATGCCAACGTAAACATCCTTTTACTATAATAAAAGAAATAAACTCATTAAAATAATCATAATTATAGCATTCATAAATCATTGATACATAAGACTTGTGATTCAAAACTATACGTTAAATTTTTACTTGAACCACTTTGTTCTTTCTAGTGAATCCCTTAAATCACTTACCACCAACATAAGCAGTCTTCCAGTCTTCACTCCCAATATTTCATAAACACAAAAAAATTCATTTTCATTTAGTGAGGTCCTTATATACCTACCAATATCAGTAACAGTAAATGTAGTCTCATGTACTTATCGTTGCCACTAAGCCCTCATAAGAATCCAATATTAAACCTACTCAGGTTAGTGTACCCCATTAAGACTAGTACTCCAAAAAGTCAAAATGCAAAGACTTCTTATCTTTCAAAACTAGTGCATTAATTGTGTTGATAATTTAGCTTCCATTCATTTAGAGTAAAACTCATAATTATAGCATTCATAAATCATTGATACATAAGACTTGTGATTCAAAACTATATGTTACATTTTTACTTGAACCTCTTTGTTCTTTCTAGTGAATCCCTTAAATCACTCACCACCAACATAAGCAGTCTTCCAGTCAATATATAACTCATCCTCACTCTCAATATTTCATCAACACAAATATTTTCATTTTCATTTAGTGAGGTCCTTATATACCTACTAATATCAGTAACAGTAAACGTAGTCTTATGTACTTATCGTTGCCACTAAGCCCTCGTAAGAATCCAATACTAAACCTTCTCGGGTTAGTGTACCCCATTAAGGCTAGTACTCCAAAAACTCAAAATGCAAAGACTTCTTATCTTTCAAAACTAGTGCATTAATTGTGTTGATAATTTAGCTCCATTCATTTAGAGTAAAACTCATAATACGCCTTTATTACATAATTCAAATATAGATAAGTAAAAAAATTAATGATTCTCATAATATCTCATGAATAAAAGACTTACATACCAGTACCATGTTTATTTCATTAACATGGTTAATTTTCAAGAAAAAAAAAAGCTAGGATAGTTATCACAAAATCAAAGGGGTAAACTGAAGTATTCACAAAACCAACTCAAAACCGTGAGTGGAGGAATCTATCTTTATATAATCATAATAATCCTCACTTTTTCTAATGTAGGACAATTCCAACAGTTATCACAAAACAAAAGGGTTATGAAATCATAGTAAACCTCCAGTACCAAAAATCAAATATTTGTGAAGCCTATAATTATTGTTGAACATCATAAGAAGGATTCTATAAGCTAAATATGTGGTAATTATCGAGATTATACAGTTAATAACTATTAACAAAAAGTTAAGGGTTGCAAAAATGTCAAAAGTCATAAACCAGTAATTTACTGAAAAATGGCACAAAGTTACTTGATCATAGATTTAGTAGTTCACAAGATTTAGATTGTAGTTGCAATTTTATAATCACTCATGGATTGATTTGCAATTTTCCCTATATACTGCAGAACTTTTTTTGGCAAAGTTTTAACCTTTGTTATAATGGAATAGTTTACAAGAAAATTTTATACTCATTGGAACAACAAGAGTCACTGCTCCTTATAGACACAACCGAGGCTGATTTATTCATACAAGTATAAAAAGAAAAATAACAAAAAGAAGGTGAACATACAAATACATGTTCACTAGTGCAACACGTAATACAGGGCTCTAAATGAAAGTGTGATATCATGTGTAGGAGGACTAACACGTAAAAGAACCATTCAGTATGTTGGACTAACAAGTAATTTGCAAACTAAAATCAAAGAACTAAAATTTTCCCAATCATCATCTTCAACCTCCGACTTGCTACAACAAAACATGACTAAACCTATTATTAGGGCAAAGATAATGTGTCTTATTGCTATCAAAGAGAGAATAGTACATATATATAGAATAGATAGAGAAACTTATATACTAAATGAATATCTAATTACCTATTAACCTATATACTAAAGATATAAGAAAAACTAGAACTCTAACACTCCCCCTCAAGCTGAAGCATACACATCAAGAAAACCCAACTTGGTACAAAGAGACCTAAACACCCCAATATTAAGACTCTTAGTGAAAATGTCAGCTAACTGCTCAGATGAAGAAGTATATGGAGTAGATATAACTCTCTTCATCACCATATCTCCAATGTAGTGGCAATCGACCTTAATATGCTTGGTACGTTCATGGAAAGTAGAATTGTTGGCAATGAAGATTGCAACTTGATTATCACACAACATCAACATAGGCATCTCAGATGACAAACCAAGCTCTGACAGCAGGGACTTGATCCACACCATTTCACATGTAGTTTGAGCCATAGATCTATACTCTGCCTCAGTACTAGAGCGTGACACGACGTTCTATTTCTTGCTGCGTCATGTGACTAAGTTGCCTCCTATATAAGTACAGAAGTCAGATGTAGACTTTCTATCCCCTCGGTCTCCTACATATCCCGAATCTGAGTATGACATAACATTCACATGGCCATTCTTATGATAGATAAGACCTCTTCCTAGAGCACCTTTCACATAAGAGAGAACTCGCACAATCCCAGTCCAATGTATCTTTCTAGGCTCATGCATAAACTGACTCAATAAGCTAACAACATAAGAGATAATGACTGAGTCACTGTCAAATAAATGAGTTCTCCAATCAGCCTCCTGTACTGACCAGGGTCATTCAACAACTCAAAGCTAGTATCCCAAAAAGATAGTGACTATTCAATAAGTGTACTTTCTGATTTACATCCTAAAAGTCATGTCTCCTCAAGAAAGTCAAGTGCATACTTTCTTTAAGATAACATCATCCTTTCGCTGACATAAGCGAACTCAATACCAAGAAATTATCTTGATTTCCCCAAGTCTTTGGTGACAAAATGAGATGCAAGATGCTCCTTGACTTCTTTTATGCCCCCTTAGTCACTGTCAGTCACCAGAATATCATCTACATATACCACAAGCACCACACATCCCTGAACAATTTTCTTGTAAAAAACAGATCGATCTACAGCACACGTCTGAAAGTCTCCATCCATCACTACTTTGCTGAATTTTTCAAACCACGCTCTTGGACTCTGTTTTAGGCCATAAATTGCCTTCTTGAGCTTGCATATCCTGTTCTCCCCCTGAGCAACATACCCTAGAGGTTGCTTCATAAGAATTGTCTCTGTAAGATCTCCATTAACCCTAATAGAATTGAGACGAGCAACTGGAGAAAAAGTTTGATCATAATCAATACCATACATCTGAATGAATCCTTAAGCTACTAATCTGGCCTTGTAACGATCAACTGTGTCATCTACTTTGTACTTGACAGTATAAACCCAACGACAGGTGACTACTTAGACTCCAACAGGACAGATCACTAACTCTCATGTGCCACGAGCTACCAACGCAGCTACCTCCTCGTCCATTGCTGCCTTCTAATGGGAAAGTAAGTACTTCCCGATGATTCCTGAGAATAAACTCAGAGGAAAGAGACAAAGCAAATATACGAAAAGTGGAAGAAAGAGAGTCATAAGAAACAAAGTTGAAGAGTGGATGAGAGGTGGAAGAACGACTACCTTTCTGAAGAGCTATAGGAAGACGAAGATCATTGGGAGGCACATCTACATTTGAGGAGAAAGCTAGTTCTGTTGCTAATGGAGCTCGGGGTCTCTACCGTCGTTGATATATCTGTAAGGAGCGAGGTGGATCTATCATACCAATACCAAACTCAACTGCTGGCTCCTCCGAGACACTCGAATCACAAAAGTTTCCCTTAGACTCGAAGAAGGTGACATCTGCAGACACAAAGTAACAACCAGATGATGGATCAAAATATCGGTACCCACGTTGAGTCCTGGAGTACCCCACAAACACACATTTAATGGCTCTTAGAGAAAGTTTATCAAAGCCTAGTGACAGATTCTGGACAAAGGCCACACATCCAAAAATCTGAGGGGTCAAGGAATACAACGTAGCATCTTTTTGAAGACGCCAAAGAGGTATCTCGCCACCTAAAAGGGTAGAAGACATTCTATTGATAAGATAGGTGACAATAAGAACAACATCAGACTACAGATATTTTGGAACTTTCATGTGTACCATAATAGTACGAGCAACGTCAAGAATATGTATGTGCTTTCGCTGTACCACCCCATTCTGTTGGGAGGTGTGTGGACAAGTGATTTGATGTATGATGCCTAAAAATGCAAAATAAAATTCAACCCTATTTTGAACAAACTCTAATGCATTATTAGTACGCAAATACTTGAGAGTAATATCAAACTGATTTTTTATTTTAGAAAGAAAAGTTTTAAGTACATCAAAAATGCAACCACGATCTTTTAACAGATATATCCAAAACACTCTAGAAAAATCATCAATAAAAATAATGTAGTAATGAAAAACAAACACTGACGAGACTCTAGTGGGACCCCAAATGTCACAATGCACTAACTCAAATAAATTTAATCAGACGCAACTGACGAAAGGAAACACGATGATGCTTTCTTAACTGACACGACTCACAGTCAAAAGGAGAAATAGTCACCCATGATAAAGTTTGTTGTAACTTCTGATGAGACGGATGGCCCAAGTGGTAGTGCCACAACGAAGACGATTCTGAGGTAAAAGCCATAAACACTAATCCCCGAGGTATCTCGCCATGGACCAGTAGGTACACACCATTGCCACACTCATGGCCTAAACCAATCCTCCTCTCCGTCCGTAAATCCTGAAAAATGCAGTGAAAAGAAAAAAAAAAGTTACACAACAACAAAGTTGTTTGGTAATATACTAATAAATAAAAGATTGATAGGAAAGTTAGGCACATATAAGACTTTATCAAGAGAGATCTAGGAAGAAATCTGTACAACTCCGTCTCCAGAAACAGGACAAGACCGACCATCAACAATGTTTACAAATCGAATATCTGACAACTATGACAAACGAGTAAACAAGTTTTTTGTACCCGACATGTAGGAAGATGCATCGGAATCAATTATCCAGGAGAGATCCCTAGAGGCCAGGAGAGCACTAGTACCTGTCGCAACGAAGTAAGAGGCAATGGCGACGGAGTCGGTGACCTTTAGTTGTAGAAGCTTGCCATAATCAGCCTACGAAATAGTAACTATCGGCTCCTCACTGGTGGAATTGGCTGGTAGGGACTCAGTAGTAACATCTACAGAGGAAGAAGAATTGGGTCGTCCATGTAAATCCCAACACTTCTCAACTCGATGACCAATCCTATCACAATGAGTACAATGTGAACGTCCTCCACCATTTGTGCGACCACAACCCCCTCTACGAGTACAACCATGTGTAGCTGCCATGGCTGACAGATCAGAAACTAAAGGAGTGACTGTGGCGATACGTAGAACACATGCAAAAGTGGTCTACAAATCTGGTACACTGTCAACTCCTAGAATCTACCCTCTGATTTGAGAGCTAAGCTCAGGAGATAAGCTGAAAAGATAAATGACCACAGCTAATTCTTCCCGATACTGTCTCATCTGTGTAATATCCACCGTCAAAAATTGATGTACTTCCAGCTCATCCAGTAAACCACACAACAATGTAAAGTGCTCTAGAACAGAACGATCTCACTGACAAAGAGTGAAGAACTGCTCGTACACCTTAAAAACCCTGGATATGTTCTTCTCGTGACTGTAGATGAGACGAAGAATATCCCATATGTTCTTGACTAGTCTCAACATCATAACTCCTTTAACAACAAAAGACTCTATGCAGTTTATCATCCAAGAGAGTATGGCTACATCATCGACGAACCAATCATCATATGTAGCATCCTTGCTATCTAAGGGTGGTTTGGTGAGATGACTGCGTTTTCTAGATGCAATAATAAACGTCTCAAAACTTTGAGACCAGAGTAAATAGTTCTTGCCATTCAACTTTTTAGATGTGCCACTGAGATTCTTGACAAGGGATTCACGAGTAGCCATAATAACAGAATAATATAAGGTCTGAAATTTCAGAAACACAGAGGAAAAAGGCTAAATAGATGACTATCCTCAAGAAACCACGTAGCAACCGCCTATTGAGAACACCATCACGCAATCTTGAGGCTTAAACACCAGTAGATATCACATATCCACCCACAAACAACGAAGGAGGAGGAAGAACCGACAATCCCTCGAGATAAAGATCAGTGGCAACTCCACTTTGATGGCGCAGTTAACAGGAGGGGCATGAGTATCGGTGTAGTGCTAGAAACTCCACATGGACAGATGATCCCGCTGGCTCAAAAGTTAACCTTTGTATGCACCAATAATGTGGCAAAGCACGAGACATGTATCCTAGGCCTGCGAGCAGTATTAGAACATGGTGTACGGAGATTACATGTGCATGGGGATGTCATGTTAGTTATCTCTCAAGTTAATGGCAACTGGAGAACCAAAGACCTGAAATTAGTTCCATATCATAATCATCTTTTGAAACTGATGGCTAAGTTTGAAGAGATACGCTTTTCTTTTATGAACAGAGCCAAGAATGCTTATGCAGATGCACTGGCCACTCTTACATCCTGGTTATCCATACCACAGGATGATATGGTGAAAGTGTCGGTAACCTGCACAGACCAACCGGCACACTGCATGAGCAAAGAAGAAGTAGATTTTACAGCAGAGCTTCCTTGGTATCTTGACATCAGAACTTATCTGGAAACTGGGAATCATCATCCGGATGCATCAGCGGCAGATAGAAAAACCATGGTCTGACTAGCCTCGAAGTATGTGCTCGGTGCAGGCCACCTACACAGGAGGTCTTACATTCAGATGCTCCTACGCTGTCTTAATAAAAAGGAGGCTGATACAGTAACATTACGAGTGCACGTTGGGACATGCGGGCCTCACATGAATGGGGTATTATTGACCAAGAAAATAATGTTACAAGGTTATTTCTGGTCAACCATGGAGACAGACTGCTGCCAGTTTGTGCGAAGATGTGATAACTGTCAAGTCCATGGCAACTTTATTCATGCACCTCCACAGTAACTCCACAGCCTATCATCACCTTGGCCTTTCTCTACATGGGGAATAGACGTCATCGGAGCCATCCACCCGGCAGCCTCCAATGGACATCAGTACATCTTAGTAGCCATTGATTATTTTACAAAATGGGCAGAAGCAGCCTCCTACAAGACAGTTACTGCCGTTGTGACAGAGAAGTTCATCAAAAACAACAACATCACTCGGTACGGGGTCCCACATTCCATCATTTCCGATAATGGAACCTTTGTACAAGTATAGATGGCTGCACATCAGGGTATAGCAGTCTTACGCCCACAGCGATCAGCCTTTGAATCCTATTGTCAAAGTGGCCATGCGCGCGCACTCACCTTCATTCAGAAGGAGTCCGAGCGATTACAAAGCTTAGCAGAGCAGAAGATCATCTGGCGCATTATTCCTTTGGCTTCTTACAACATTGAGGCATTTTTTAACACAACTGACATGCGGCTTATCGTCCTGCCAGGGTTGACTAGTGGAATGGAATATCACCTAATCCGTGTTATGCGACTGTTCGATTACCAGTAGGATTCTCTTGCTCATGGGCAAATGCCAACACAATTAGAAAAATACCCCCTGAGCTCCTACACTGTGACTAGGGAGCTATCTCGCCTGCTTAGCGGCTCCATTCGATCAAAAGATCTCGCAGTCATATAAGGGAAGGGTTGCACAGCGGATTATAAAACCGAAGTCGAAGAGACCTGACTAATCTGCAGTGTCGTCACGAGCCAGACGCTCTTCGCCAAAACCTCGGGCTCCAAGAGGATCAGAGATGATGTAGATTCTTAACATTAATGTCATGTTACTGGTTCTTTGCAAGTTGAAGTACATGTAAACACTCCTTCGACTCTGATAATGAAATTCATCAGAACATTTCTTGCCAGCTTGTTTGGTTGCTTGTGTTTGACGTAGGAACTTACGAGCTTTTGGAACTTACGACGCTTTGCGCATCTATCTTGCGGCTTGCGCTCGTATCCCAGTCCTTCAAACTCACATCTTCTCTCAGCGACGATTGGTTCTGCGATTTCTTGGCCATTCCGCCCGAGAGGTGCTCCCTTCTCGTACCCCCATCTCTGACATAGATTCTCAACCATCAAAAAGGGGTTACCAAAAGCAACCAAATGACTGACACGCTCGAGAATCGGAATAAAGTTAACCGATTCGAAACGATCGACACGGTAAAACACATTAGAAGGTCTGGAGTCAAAATGGACAGTATGGAGCGAGACTGAAGAGACTGCCTCAACCTTCTCCTTTTCGAGGTTTTCTGTCATCACAACGACAATGTCATTGTTTCAACTGAATTTAATCATGCGGTGGAGGGTTAAGGGGATGACCTGATGCTTGTGGAGCTAAAGGTGTCCAAGCAAAAGATTGAAAGATGGTTCAAGGTCAACGACATATAACTCGACCTCGAAACGAGCAGGGCCAATGATTAACAGAATGAACAAAATCCCTACGGCATCGTGGTGCGTGTTGTCGAAGGCTGTCATTCCCTTCACTGCTGGAGTGATGTCCTTCGATTTGAAGTCGACCTGACTCGCAGTTCGCAAGGGGCAAACGCTCAAATCGACGTCATTATCGACCAAAGTGAGAGGAATGCGGTAATTTTGGTATTGCACCGCGATGAAAAAGGACTGGTTGTGATTTGTCCCTGTCGGAGGAAGCTCTGAGCTAGAGAAGGAAATGACCTCGGGCGCGGCTATCATCCCCATCATGTCCTCAGGTTGTATAGTTGAGGAAACATGGACGGCCTGAAAGACTCGGAGGAACGCCTCTCTATGTTCAGCCCAGGTGTGGATTAAGTCCCATATGGATATATCTGCTTTGATCTTTTTCAACTGGGCAGTAATATCGACTACCGGTAGGTCAACTTTGGGAGTGGGGTTAGCTCATGTGGCAGTCTCTTAAAGGATTGGACTGAGAGTTTGGGTTTTTGCATGGGTAGATGAAATCACAAGCTGATTGGTCTTGTTTGCTAGGACTAGGGCTTTGTATACCCTTCCCGACCGCATTACCTCTGCACATATTTCGGTGGTGTAGCTATAGGACATGTGGTGGGTGTCCTGTGTTAGGTTGATGACCACAGGAGCATGGGCCCTTTAATTCTATTGGGGCTGGAACTGGCAAGGAAGGTACTGGTGTTTGGTGGGTCAAGTTATGCCTCGGTCTGGCTAACAGGCTAATTACTAGTGGGGCGGATTGCATGGCAGGTCTTGTAGTCGCGCGCCTGAGTCGGGCAGTTAACTGGATCATGTTGATGGTAGAGTTGACAGTTTCAAGGAAGGACTGACTCAGCTGATAAGAGAAAGATTCTGAAACATTATGGATGAGGCGAAAAAGATCAAAAGGCTCGACCTCATCCAAAGAAAGCGAAAGCACTCCCGAAGTTCCTGAAGCATGCTCAGGCAAAGGCTGGCTAACTATGCTGTTAGATGTGGATGCAGATGAATGAGGTGTCCGTGCAGCGGGCCTAGGCTTTGCCTCCTGTGTATGAATATTGATGACCTTGCAGTCAATCAAGTCCTGAACTGCTCCCCGAAGTGTAAAGCAATTATCTGTAGAGTGTCCGGTGGCTCTATGGTAACTGCAATATAAATCCGCTTTAAACCACCACGGTAGTGGGTTTTGCGGTGGACGGATTTCCGGAAGCCTCAGTATTGATGCTACCCTAAGAAATATGACACTCAATGGCTCAACCAAAGGAGTGTAGTCTCTCTCAGGTCGTGGGAGCAGCCTTGATCCCCGATAACGCTCCTGCCTTGCCAGTGCTGGCGGGTAGACTGGCTCGACGGTGGTAGTGATTTATGAAGTGCGTGGTGCTCTAGATGTAGGAGAATAAATGTCCTGATTCGGAGCTGACAGGCTCACCATATTGGCTGGCATAGCAAAATCTCCTACGTACGTCACTGCATTCCTAGCAGACTCTTTCTTCCGGTTGAACCCAGTGTTATTGTTATTGTTACTGGTTCCATTGGTAGTCACAGTCTGCTAAGCGAATGCTGCTCGCAGGGAACGTTCCGTTATTGAATGAGCTCTCAAAGTAGGTGCCAGCTTTGATCAGGGCAATGAAGGTAGAAATGGGTTGAATGCTCAACAGGGCCCCAATGGTTGGTTGCGCTCCTCGAATAATTATTTCGATAGACTCCCCGTCAGAAGGTCTATCGCGTACTTGTGAAGCGAGGGCTTGTCAGCGCCCGACATACTCCTCGAATGGCTCGTAGGGCTTCTACTTGGTAGCAACTAGGTCCTCGCGTTTTGGGACCATGTCTAGGTTAAAAGAGTACTGTTCCAGGAAAGCTTGGCTCAGATCGTTCCAGGTCTTAATGGTGGTCATATCCAACGATGTGAACCACTTCAGAGCTGGACCAGTAAGACTTTTCTGGAAAAGGTGAATGAGAAGTCTCTCGTCAGCCTGAAGCTGAGCGCGATCGCCACAGTACGCCCTAAGATGTGAAATCGGACAGCCTTTCCCGTTATACTTCTCAAATTCTGGGATATGGAAGTTCAGAGGGAGTAACGCCTCTAAGAAATAGCAGAGGTCCCGAAAAGAGAAAAACTGACGGTCCCCGCCCTGCACTTGTCAAAGAGCTTTGTCCAGGTCATTCATCCTAACGAAAAGTGCATTGGGAGTCGCTGCTGACATTGAGTGTGCAGTCGGGGCGGGTCCCGCTTACGCTGTGTCTATAGCACCCGTGTGCTCCTCCAGATCTATCATCAAGCCACTTGGTGCTGTGGCGTGATGACCAGCGTACTCGTGTGTGTATGCTAATGGTGGTATGCATACTGATGCCTGAACCTGATGCAAAGGTATTGAAATGTTATGCTGTGCAGTGCATATAGTTGTATGTGAGAGCGACAACTGTTGAACCAGTATGGTCGGGTTCATAGGCCGATGTACTCCTGTCAGCCTAAGAGGCTGACCACCAGTTGAAGGAGGAATATACTGTGCATGCTGTGGATATGACGCTATAGGCAGAGTGGAAGCTGTGGCGACAGCTGCAGTGGTGGAGTGCCTGGTGCTACATGAAGTGCCTGAGCAGGTGGAACGGGATCCTTGGGAATGGGACAAACAGGTGCAGTCAAAGTGGGATCTAAAGAGAAAGCCATGCTTTGCAACTTCTGTGCAATGGCCAGAAATTGCTGAGACTGTACAGTGGCAGAACCATCGGCAGCAGTACCAAGGACTGGAAGATCAAACGACAGGGATGTCATAGGGGAATGGAGGTTCAAAGATGCTGCAGATTAGATTCCTATTGAAGAGACAATCGCAGCCAACTGGATGTCAAGTAGATGAGGGTCAACAGAAGGACAGGGTATCGTCAGATCAGATGTCCTAGAAATTGTCATGGTAACTGCCTCTGTTGCGGGCTCTAAACCAATAAAGGTCTGCCAATGTCCCAAAAACGGAGGGCGAAGAACTCCAGGTGCCTGAAAGAAGCCACCATGGAGCAATGAAGGAATGAGTGATGAAATGGCAAAAGAGTGAAGAGGGGTAGAAACAGGAATCCCCTCTAGAGTAGCTGGTGCACAGGTCTCAGAAGCTCGTTGGGCCATGATGGACCGCGAACGGGTGAGAACAAAGCTGCGATTGTAAGTGAAAGGACGACACTTACGAGGAGCTATCGTCGGAAGTGACGAATAGTTCGAGGAAAGACAGTTGAGAATAATGCCTCGAGACCGAAGTCACAAAAAGGAACACCTCGAATAGCTCGGGTTAGAACTCAGCCACCACATCTCCATCCTGCAAAATTAGGAAATTGAGGTGTCTACACCTACACCAATACAAGCACCTAAGAAGCCTACACTTTTGAAGGGACTAACCAACCCTATTATATAGCAAAGCCTCTAGCCCAAATTATACGCCTATTATCTCCAAATCAGGAATAGAGTGAACCCTAACATCTTAAGAGAGTAAAAGAAAGATCAAGGAACTCAAAAAGAACAAGAATAAGACCCAAAAAAGTTTGACATGGAGTTTGATCCATCACACCACCCAACATAATGAGCGTAAGCATCATCACCCACTAGAAGAGAACCATCCACAACTTGTGGGTCCTACTAGAGTCAATGGAGTCGAAGGCATCCTCCATTTCAATAGGCATAAAACTTTCCAGCTTAATTGAAAACAACAAAAAAAAACCACCCATAATCAATCAACTTATTTGCTTACGAACAATGAAATCACTCATAATAATCAACCTACTTGTTCAAAACTCTTCTTGCTTGTTTCTGCATAACCTCGCAGGTTCCCATTCAACATCCAACCAAAGATATGTCAGCTGCCCTCTAATCAAACACGCATAAGTCTGCTACAACTGCATCTTAAATCCAATTTTGTCCACTAAAAGCATACCAACTCCTCTATGGTTAAGACCCGCACATCAAACGCTTAGTAAGGCACAAACCCAATGTATATTGAACTGAAAACCCAGATAAGAGTCTTCAACATGAGCATTTTAGCAACTCTGTGGAAAAAAAAACCATTCCGAGAAAGCCTAGTGTGGAATCGCACTTCCAGAATGACACTTGTAGACACCCCAATTTTGAGCTCATTTGGCAGCAGGCTCCTCCGGTTGATTCTCTGGTCGCGACCACCAAAATCCTAGTCCACATAGATCCCAATCAGACCCACACTAGCCCACCTGAACTAGTAAAACACCACCCCATTAAAATCTACTGAAAAACAAATAAAACACTTAACCCAACTTAAAATCCACTGAAAAACAAATAAAACACTTAATCCACCTAAAATCCAACAAAAACCCTAATCCACTTAAAACCCACTTAAATCAACCTAAAATCCAATAAAACCTTAATTAATCAAATTTTTAAACCCTAATCAAGTGAAAATAACTTAAAAATCCAAATAAATAAGTAAAAACTCTAATTAAAGTGAAAATCCATTGAAAACCTTAATTAATAAAAATTCAAAACCTTAATTAACTCAAAAATCCTAATTAAAAAAATAAATAAATAAACCCTAATTAACTCAAAATCCCTAAATAAACCCTAATTAAAACTTAAAACCATAAAAACAAAACCCTAAAATCCAAAATTAA